>APFE031535266.1:11523-55371 GCA_000404065.3 Pinus taeda | reverse complement strand
AGAGCCTAAGCCTGCTCTGATACCACTGTTGGGGATTTTTCTGGTAAAATCCCAAAAACAAACAAACTGCACACACATAGACAATGCTCTCTTTTGCCACAGGATCTTTAACACAACGAAAAATTTAAAATTATTTATGAGAACATAGTATTACACACCCATAAAATCTTTGTATTCATTAAAACAAAATTCCTGATACAAGATTCATCCTCTTTCACTCAGAGGGATTCACCAAAAATACATTTCAACAAAAAAATATTATTGTCTCCTTTTGAGATTTTACACTGCTATGTGTAAAAATCTCTTTTACATTCTTGCTGTAAAAACAGACTTCAACTTCAGAAAATTACATTCATGCTGCTGCATGCTCCCTTCTTACGTCGCACTAGTGTGCCTATTTTTTTTACATTCATTGCCATGAGTTTTTCCTTTTGCACTCTCAAAACTATACATACCCACTGTTGTCCCTCCCTTTGATTACATTTCATTTACACTGCTGTGTATATTTCATACGCTACTGCGTTCTACATTCCTCTCTCTTCTTAACGAGAGACATTACATATATATATGAAAACAAAAAAAACTTACATCACTTTTCACTTGCCATGCTCCCGTAAAATAAAAACAATAAAATTAAATGTTTTTACCAACCTTTACTTATGCCCATACTCCCGCTCATAGAAAATCGTAAAATTAAAGACTTCACCAAAACTTACCAACCCTCAGTAAATTTGCATTTACTAATTTACTGACATAAACAGCGGTAAAGAAACTTTCACTTCATGTCAAATTTATTTACAGTAGGCCTGTACTTCAACCATTAATCAATTTGACTTTGGAAACCCATCGTGTCACGCCCACGGATCTCGGGCAGACGTGCACGATGGCGCGAGCGCCCCATGCACGACGACGGGCCCGTTTTGGCACGACGATGGGCGAACCTCCGACACTTGGACGACGAGCTGTTGGGTGAGCTACAACATCTGGCGAACGACGACGGGCTGTGGACGAGCTGCAGCAAGTTGGGACGCGGGTGCAGCTACCCGACTCGGCAAACGGGTTACGATTGAGGCTTGGGCGAGCTGAAACGGTAGCGGGCAGGAGGTGACGAAATATCGTCACATGTGCGACATAAAAACATGACGAGAGCACTTAGGCCCGGATATGGCTAAGTGTTGGACGAAATATTAATGCACATGAATTATCATGGCTTGTACGCATATATACATATCTGTGGATTAATATAACACATATAAATGTTACATGGCTTATACGTAAGGATAAAGCATGTAATGAAGTATGGGCTTATATATATTATGTACGTGGCCTATATGTATGTTAATGGAGGACGGCCATGAGTAAAGCACCCCATTAAAACATAAGGAGGACGTACATGTAATGGAGAATAAAAATAATGAGGACCGACATAACTTTATGGGCATATGATGTTATGGAGGGCCATATAAAAACATAAAAATAATATAAAATAAAAGTATACATGGGCTCATATATGATATAACATGTCGGCCATGAAGTATATGGGGTGAGCACATATAATAAGACAAAGCCGACATGATTTATGTGGGGCATGTATGACACATATGTGGGCTTTACATGTAATAAGGAGGTCGGCTTTAAGTTAAGTGGCCCCTTGAAACATGAGGGAAGATACGTATATATATGGTGAGCATGAGGCTCATTTGAACATGATCACTTCGCTCTACGTTCCTCTTCGCATAAGGACAAGGGACATGCAAAGACTTGGAGTAATGTGCATTCTCTCATGCGCATAAACAAGGAAGGTCTTTCGTATGTTTAATGATTGGGTTATGCACATGGTGGCTCGGTTGAGGAAGGTTGATGCACATGAACTTTCACTCATAAGTCCTCTTCACATAACGACAAGGAGGAGATGTGAAGGCCTTTAGGTAATGCGCAGTCTTTATGCGCATGAAGGAGGAAGGTAATTCGTATGTCTTCAGGATTGGGCTATGTGGAGCATGGCCTCGATTGAGGGAAGTGTATACACGGTTGGATGCAGAATTGTATGAGTATCTTGGGTGACCCGTGTGGGTACCCGCTCATTGCAAAGGTGCAGAATTGTGTATGTATAAGGCTGGGTTTTGTACACGGGTATGCAGGATTGTATGAGCGTGTTGAGGCCGCTCTTGGCAAGGTTCATAATGGTGTGTGTATAAGGCTGTTTTATGCCTTGTTGTAACTATTCTTAAGTGTTGGCCATGGACATTGCCCAGCACACTTGTTGTATTATTGAAAAGAAGATTCATAATATATTGTGGGCAGACTTTACCGGGAGTTGCCCCTCCCATTCTTTACTGTTGTTTGCAATTGTTATTCGGTTTAATTGCACATGAATATGTTAAGAATGGTTTATGATGAATTATAAAGATTAATGCGTTTACATGGTTATGAGATAATAGTTAAGGCATGTTTATGTTGGTTAAGGCGTAGTCCATATGCACGATTATTGAATAAATAACGTGAACGGTGGTGCCGCACCCGCCCAATAAGAAAAAAAAAAAAGATTGGGGGCGTGACAGTTGGTATCAGAGCAAGGTTGCTCGTGAAGGCTTGAACAAGGTTCAAGTGTGGAAACATATCAGAGCTCGGTCTAGAGCTGGTGAGCGTGACTGCTCGTGACAGTGGAGGCAGGTACTTGCGAAGTGAAGGAAGCCGTTTTCACACGAGGTGAAACAAGGGCCGGTTCATGGTTGCAGGGACTTGGTAAGCTAGTAAAGGTTGGAACCAGGTTTCGTGGAGTAGTGCAGACGGTACTACGTGTTGGTCATACGATTTGGGCAATTGTGAGGTGGACAAGCGGGACTGCGTATGGATAGGTATACACGGTTTGGGCGTTTGGACGAAGTACGAGCCGGGGAAGACGAAGAACAAGGCATGGCAGGTTTGAAAGAAGACGAAAAGAAGCTCTTGCTTACCTTATACATGTTGAAGCGGTTAATGAAAGAGCATCCCCGAATTCGTGAAGAGATTGCAGTCTTGGAGAAAAACGTTGAAGATGAGCTTCTTCAACTTGGTTGGATAATGGAGCAAAACAAGGTTGCTGATTCTACTACCGAGGAGGAGGAAGTTTTGATGACCAAAGATGCTGCCGACATGACCGTGACCGAGGATGAACTTGAGCTTGATCAAGTTGGACCAGGGACGTGCAGTTTGCATACATATATAAATGAGGGTACTCTCATGGAGAGACCTCGTGATGATGATACTTGTGTTTCATTTGGGCATTTGGTAGATGGACCGTGTGCAGGGAGAGGCAAAACCAGTTTGCCTATGCTAGAGGACATCTTACCATGGATGTTTATGATTGAACCTTGTATGGAAAAACAAGGATTGTTGATGTTTGCAGGACTTGTTGAGGTTGTTTGTGACCTTGTGGCAGAAGGTACAAAGACCTGTAACAAGGGTGGAACTTGATGATCGTTGTGGAGGATTGAGTCATACTTTAGGCACATGGCTAAGTGCCCAGCATGACTCATGGACTGTTTGAAGGGCACACTCTTGGGTGGAATTCTCATGGCTGAGACCAAGAGATAGTCTTTGGTGGAGGAGCTATGATGAAGGAAACTCATGACATGACTTGATGGTGAGGTTGGTGACCGAGTTCACTAAACCGAAGATGGCAGCTTGGATGAGGATGACCAATGGTTGGATGAGTCTACTTGGTTGGGCTACATGGACAACCTAGTCATGGACATCAGGTTGGAAACATGGAGCATGACAGTCTTATGCTGGGACATATTGTGGGTGCACTTGTGGAGATGGCACTTATGAGCATCCGATGAAATGCGACCTAGCATGGATGTTGAGCAGATGGATTTTCTTTGTGACATGGAGACTTATACTACGAGCCTATGGGGAGGTTGTACATTCTTGTGCAACAAAGCCATGGACTTGGATGGAGCTGTGAGCAGACTATGGAGCATTCCTACTACATGGAGAGCTGAGGCATCTTGCAGGGACCTTGTGGCCGAGACTTGTATGCTTGCTGAGATGTTGGTTGGAGATGGTTTATGGTGCTCATGATGACATGAGATGATCGTGACCTTAGGGACTTCATGCACGGTGGACTTGGAGATCTGATACATTAAAGAGCTGAGGGCAGAGTCTTTGGTGCAGTATGGGTTGCACACTTTCAAACCCCATGCATAGGATCATGGCTTGGAAGAGTGACTTGATGTGGAGGATCGATGAGACACTTTGAGGTGATAGGATCACGATGATGATGATGATGCCTTGGTGGCGCACTTGGGCATGGGTTGAGCCGAGACTCAACTACTTTTCACACAGATGATGTTGGGATAAATGTGGTTGATTACTTGTATCACATTAACCCCAAACATCATGGACAACATGTTGCAGGAGAGGTGGATGGAGTTCCCTGGACGTGAGCATGGACTATTGATTCTTGATGAGTCGAGGATGTGGCTGATGTTCGAGAAACAGTTGATGGAGACATGAGTAGGTTCACTCTCATGGGTTGAGCGTGATGGTTGGATTAGCTACCCAACTAGTTCAGACATGGGGCCGTGAAGTGGACAAGGAGGTGTTGACATTATGCTGGAGTACCGTGGCATGAGTTGACATGATGATCATCGAGGTGACGATCTTGGTGGAGAGCTGCCGGGATGATATGTTGTCGAGGACGACAACGATTTCAGGTGGAGGAGGATGTCACGCCCTCGGATCTCGGGCAGACGTGCACGATGGCGCGAGCACCCCGTGCACGATGACGGACGCGTTTTGGCACGACGATGGGTGAACCTCTGACACTTGGACGACGAGCTGTTGGGCGAGCTACGACATCCGGCGAACGATGACGGGCTGTGGACGAGCTGCAGCAAGTTGGGACGCGGGTGCAGCTACCTGACTCAGCAAATGGGTTACGATTGAGGCTTGGGCGAGCTGAAACGGTAGCGGGCAACATGTGACGAAATATCGTCACATGTGCGACATAAAAACATGACGAGAGCACTTAGGCCCAGATATGGCTAAGTGTTGGACGAAATATTAATGCACATGAATTATCATGGCTTGTATGCATATATACATATGCGTGGATTGATATAACACATATAATTGTTACATGGCTTATACGTAAGGATAAAGCATGTAATGAAATATGGGCTTATGTATATTATGTACGTGGCCTATATGTATGTTAATGGAGGACGACCATGAGTAAAGCACCCCATTAAAACATAAGGAGGATGTACATGTAATGGAGAATAAAAATAATGAGGACCGACATAAATTTATGGGCATATGATGTTATGGAGGCCCATATAAAAACATAAAAATAATATAAAATAAAAGTATACACGGGCTCATATATGATATAACATGTCGGCCATGAAGTATATGGGGTGAGCGCATATAATAAGACAAAGCCGACATGATTTATGTGGGGCATGTATGACACATACGTGGGCTTTACATGTAATAAGGAGGTCGGCTTTAAGTTAAGTGGCCCCTTGAAACATGAGGGAAGATATGTATATATATGGTGAGCATGAGGCTCATTTGAACATGATCACTTCGCTCTACGTTCCTCTTCGCATAAGGACAAGGGACATGCGAAGACTTGGAGTAATGCGCATTCTCTCACGCGCATAAACAAGGAAGGTCTTTCGTATGTTTAAGGATTGATTTATGCACATGGTGGCTCGGTTGAGGAAGGTTGATGCACATGAACTTTCGCTCATAAGTCCTTTTCACATAAGGACAAGGAGGAGATGCGAAGGGCTTTAGGTAATGCGCAATCTTTATGCGCATGAAGGAGGAAGGTAATTCGTATGTCTTCAGGATTGGGTTATGTGGAGCATGGCCTCGGTTGAGGGAAGTGTATACATGGTTGGATGCAAAATTGTATGAGTATCTTGGGTGACCCGTGTGGGTACCCGCTCATTGCAAAGGTGCATAATTGTGTTTGTATAAGGCTAGGTTTTGTACACGGGTATGCAGGATTGTATGAGCGTGTGGAGGGCGCTCTTGGCAAGGTGCATAATGGTGTGTGTATAAGGCTGTTTTATGCCTTGTTGTAACTATTCTTAAGTGTTGGCCGTGGACATTGCCCGGCACACTTGTTGTATTATTGAAAAAAAGATTCATAATATATTGTGGGCAGACTTTACCGGGAGTTGCCCCTCCCATTCTTTACTATTGTTTGCAATTGTTATTCGGTTTAATTGCACATGAATATGTTAAGAATGGTTTATGATGAATTATAAAGATTAATGCTTTTACATGGTTATGAGATAACGGTTAAGGCATGTTTATGTTGGTTAAGGCGTAGTTCATATCCACAATTATTGAATAAATAACGTGCACGGTGGTGCCGCACCCGCCCAATAAGAAAAAAAAAGATTGGGGGCGTGACACATCGGGTCCGAGCTTTATCGCATAGCACACATATATGCAAAAGTGTGCACCCATGGTTTCCCCGATTGCGAAAATATTGTGGACCCAATAATCTATCAAAAGAGATGAATACCATCGTCGGTTTCGGCCCATTAGCGATTGCACATTTATAAAAAGTTATGCTCCACTTAAAAATGCCGATAGCAATAGGCTGATAGCGATATCTGCGATCGCTCATCGCAACAACAACAAAAAACTTTATAACTCCCTCACTGCCATTTCGCCGATGCGATATCGGCGATCACTCATAGCTGAATTTTCATGCTGTTGTCCTGTCCACCCAATGTGAAGTTGAAATTACACTTTCAACATAGTTCAATATCGTAAAGTGTGACATTAGTGTGCTGCTATCTCAAGTATAAGCGATGTTATATTTTTTTATCTTCCAGGCCTAATTCAGAAATGATGACATCAGCAAATTTCATCCTCTCCGTGTTGTTTGTCAGATTCATGTAAACATTGGCATCGTGATAGTGAAAATGCAGAGAATTCGAGACAAATTATAAGAGTTTGTCAATAAGTTAGCCACTGGACATTCTATGGATTCTCACAATCCGCTGTACAGTTTCCAGAACGAACGTACACCGGCAATAATTGGAAAATAGCAGTGCGCGCGAATATGAAATGAAAGTCAAAGAACTGGCAATAATTGGAAAATAGCTGTGCGCGCGAATATGAAATGAAAGTCAAAGAACTGCAGGTCACCATCCAGTTTTACGAATTTACTTTTGGAGATGCCCCTTCTCAATTCTACTATTACCACTGTAGCCCGTGAAGACCCTATTCCGGCATCGATGTGACAGAAGCTTTATTCATCGCCTTTAGAAGAAAAAAGCTTGATATAACCATCACAACATTTTTGAAGAAATTCAGATTCAATAAATGCTTCATCTCTAAAGAGACTTGCTTATCAAATTATTCTGAGAAATTGTTGATGATCTACCCATTACACGTACAAAATACTTGAAACAATATTTTTTTTTGACTCAAACAATTCTTCTTTATCACAATATATAAGTTTGAACGCTTATTTCTAAGAAATTTTAGAAACTCAATTTATTTATACATTTAGAATTCAGTTTAGATGGTAACAAATAATAATATCATCTAAAATTTTATTATGGAATTTCAGGGATGAATAAAAACATTATCTTATCTTATCATTTAATTTCAGAGATAAATAAAAATGTTATACCTTACCATTTCAGAGTGTGATTATGTCAGGAAAATTTAGAAATAAATAAAAATATTATATCTTATCTGAAAGATAAATAAAAATATATTATCTTATCATATCTTATTAAGACACCAGTGTGATTATTGCAAACCTATTGCAAACACCCAAAAACCATATAGCCAATTTGATAAAAGGCTTACTTGAGTTTGACTACTCACGAACATATATGACGAATACAATTCCAAACCCTAAAAACAACACGTGTACTGACTTGAAAAGACCAATTGTAGCGGGAGTACACTCTGTTAAATAACCTGCCGAGAGTCACCGCTGTCTTCGTTGTTCAAAGAATTCAGAAATGTAATGGAGTCGTCTATACGATTTTTTTGGAGATTTTTGTCATTGAATCTGGAAGAAGAAATGAGGTTAAATCTTGATTTTTAGCGGTTAAAATGGTTTTTTAATATTTGGATTCAGTACCCTGGAAAACTCTTGGGACCTTTTGATTGTGCAGAAACCAACTATCAAACTTGGTATTCCAATAAATTGCTACCTAATTTTGACCAGAAAAATCCGCTTGAAAGACTTTCAAAAAATCTCATTATAGAGAGCTGAAAATGTAATTGCAGAGTTGAAAAACGCTCTACTGACGAACTGATAGCTCGGCGTGGACGGTTTCAGAATTTCCATTATAGTACGCTACATATGGACTCCCGTGATTGTGTTTTCCCAGGTAAGTAGTTATCACTATTCCATTATCATGCGCGTCACGTTCCACAGTTTTCTTAATATCACACATACTATGCGCGCATCTAAAGTAGTTCCTGCAGGCAAACAATTGAGTATGCAGTCAGGAAATGTGAAATAACTAGGCCTATTCACAATAATTTGAACGAAAGGATTTGTATAACATAAACACCTCGGATTGGGGCTATTCTTCACGAATTTCCTGCCGTACTTGCGCCATTTGTAGCCGTCATCAAGAATATCAGTTTCGGATCTGGTCCGAAAGGCATATTTGACAGCTTGTTCGGCCTTTCTTTTCCTGTTATTAGTCTCAGGACTCCTGTTCAAATATATAATATGATAGTTAAATTAATTAGTTGGGTGAAGACATATGCTCCACGGTCTGTTCATAAATTAATTATAAACACGGAATTGCTATGGAAACGACGATCAGGTACCACTATTAATTTAAACTGGAATCCCAGTAAACTTTAATGTATTAGAGATGTCAGTATGATATTGAATATATCAACATGATCATAGTATTAGACCATTGAAATTGACCGGAGAGAGTGATTAGGCACAACACAAATCATATATTCATACACCTATTCATTTATACACTGTATTTTTTTTTATTGATTATAATAGTTACATATTATTGATTTTAATAAATCTGGATTAAAAAAAATAGTTTTAAGATTGAAATGTGATATAAATATCAGAAATAACCACATCTAAAATAACAAATAAAAATACTCATTAATAATTTATAATACACATGACATATGAGATAGAAAAATTATTTCCAACACAATAATCATGAACTAAAAAACCTTAGTAAAAAGAAAACCGATTCTTCCAATGAAATTCTAAACACTTATTATCTGAAAATAAAACATTTACCTAGGGAAACCCTATATAGATAGATCTCAGACACAACACAGACATTAAACAAACACTTACATTATCTGCACAGGCTCGTAGGTTTGGATAACAGTAGAATTGTGATCCGAACGAATTCCCTGGATGCATGGTGGATTAATCGAAGAAGATCGCCCATATTCATGTGGGGTACTCCCAGGGTTGAGGGTATTAAAACTGTTTGCTTGATCACCCGCATTCTCAGTTGTGCATGAATGGTCGAGTTCCTCCTCCAGAATAAGAAAGTCCAAAGGTTCAAATGGTTGGATCCCTTGGTTCATGTACTGCAAACTGTTTGGCTCAGAATGGCCAGGTCTGGAATCAAACATAGTCATCGCAATTAACTCAGCTGTCCCTTTGAAACTCAGAATATCGACTTAAAATATTAGAAAAATTGGGGCGCCTATATCAAAAAAGAGATACGAAGAAGAGCTTTAAAGGATTGCTTCGTGCAATGGCCCGCCTTCCCGGCAACTGAGAACGTCCTTTTATGAGTTGCGTCCTGAAATTGGTAACCGATGTTGCCTTTGAATTTCTGCCCAACGAGCCGTCTCTGGTCTTACAGAGAACGGCCTTGGTGGGCCAATTTAGTGCGATTCTGATGTTTTAAGCAGAAAGTTCAGATAAGCGAAAGTAGCCACGACAATGACCTTGGTCAAACTCTAAGAATTCTCAACACAATTTACCGACATTAAATGGGGTTCTTAATCTACCATGTGCTAGTAAATAATAGTTTTATTTTTCACTGAAGCAAATCCCTGAAGCGGCCGTAACCTAATGTCATAGACGTTTTGGGGAAGGCTTCTATCCAGCTCAGGTAGCGGGTTTTTGATATGGGCATCTATCCAAAATGCATCTTGTCTACAGCTTGTGGCTGTACTTCTTTTTAACATTTCTGTCGGACTTTAGTTTCGAACTTGTATTAAAAAGGTAGCACAGTGATATAAATTAATTATATCTTATCACAATATTTATGTGTTATTTAATTTATAGGTATTTACTAGTTATGATTTATTTTAGAGTAGGGGTTTTATAATTTATTATTTTTTAAATAAAATAAATATGATAAATATTTAATAAATATTTAGGTTAGATTTAATCAATTAATTAAATAAATATTAACATATACGTATAATAGGGTAATGGTTGAAATTAAAATAAATGTATTATTTTTACCAAATCAATCTACCTTTCAATATAACAATATTTTAATTTTAAATTAATGAGAGGTCGTTTCACTGGGGTTCCTATTTGATAAAGTAGCCGTTGGAGTGTTTTAGCCGTTGGAGTCTCTGCATGGACTATTTAAAACGATGCGCTAGATCTGTATTTTCAACTTGTCCTGACGATGAACCACATTGGTTGGTTCGAAACGCGTTGGCAGAAATCTTTGTTATGTGATTTACGCTGAAGCTCTCTTATAAATGTTAGTGTAATATTGTTTTAGTCGTAGATTATGGATCAAAATTTTTGAGTTGAATTTTTTTTAGAATTGATATAATTTTTGAATTTATTTGGGCATAAAATATTAAGACTACTTAAAATATTTTAATTATAAAATTACAAAATTTTGCAATTTATTTATATGGTGTATGTATAGTTTTTTCTTAATTTCTAACTACTTTATTTCTTTATAAAGTTGTAAGATTAGGCTTTTTTTGATATGGACAGAAAAAATATTATGTTTTTTCTTATCTGTATATGGAAATATTTTATTTATGATTGAGTGTAAGAATGAAATACTCTTACCACTTTTCCTTAGTATTTTTAATTAAACAATCTAGATGAATATATTAATATATTCATTTTTTATTTTTTATTATCCAATATTAAATATTTTATTTATGGTTGAGAGTGACTAAAATATTCTTATCAACCCTTAGTAAGATTATTAATGTTTTCTTATTTAAATATATTTTTAGAATAGATAACTGACCAGTGCAAATTAAACAAATACATATTTATAGATATCTCATTCTAAATTATAAAACAAACCTCTATACTCAATAAAATACAATACAATTTTACTCATTTTACTTTACAATTTCACTATAATATATATGTACAATTCCATTTTTTGTTTGACAGCTATACGAATTCATCTACTTTAAAATGGACAAAAGTATAACAATTATTTTTAATCACTGTACTTTCATAATATCCGGCAACAATGTAAATATTTAATAAAATTAATCTTAAAAACAATTTATATACAACCCTTAGACAATGCATATAAACAATCCATATAAAGAGTTAAATAATTAATGTAAAATTATAATTAATTTTTGTTCAATAATTAATAATTTCATAATTAAAAAGAATTAGAATTAATAATCATTTGTTGAGCTTCTTTATGTAATACTAAAATGAGAATGAAAATCACAAACACACACCATAAATTAAAAAAAAAAAAAAAATTGATTTCACTCATTGCATCGTATATTCTTATCTTTTTAAGTCTAAACATCCATAAATTTGTAATTAAAAAAAAAAAAAAATCCTATTTCGAAATAGACCAGGTCTATCTCGTTGGCGCTCATCGCTTAATTTCTGTATCAGTAATTTAACAAGCAATTTAGGATGAGTTATGCAAGCTAGGGTTTTATGTTATACTGCAGAGTTCTACCAACGTTCCATGGAGAAGCCAGCGGAGGGGGTTTACTTCTCCCTCCTTGAGTTCATTGCCAACAAAGGTGTTAGGAAGCAAAGCAACTTCGGGGGTTGTTTGGGTATCGATGGAGAGGGTGTAGCAATGGAGGACATTGGGAAAGCCTCGAGGAATCAACTTTGTCTTTGAAATCGACAAACACTAGTGAACTTGGAATCCTTGTCGTGGAATTCTGAAAATGAATAAAATGTTAAAATCTATGAAATTTAGTATAATCTAATGGTATATGTCCATTAAGAAATTGTAATATGGCATTGAATACACAGACCAACGACCAGACTCCTCGGAATGCAGAATCCAGGAAGCCCAAAGAACCATGCGGCGCCATGATCGAAAAAATTCTGAAAGCTAAATGTTAATGAAAATCACGTCTACACAGAAGAAACATTCGATTATCATGCGTATCCGCACAAGGAAGGATACATCATTGTATATCTGGTCACAGATGAAACCCCATGGAACATTTAAATGCTTCAATTGTCATTGTTCGAATTCCCTTGTGCATCTAAGCTACATATTATCCATGCTGAAAAAATAAAAGACCTAAATAGAGCCAAAATTGTTCCAACGACCTGCAGGACATAACTTCAGTAACCTTAGCAGTATTAAGGAACCCTAGGCAGTAGAAATCTGGAGGCGCAGCTTTAAATGTCCGTAAACAGTAACTAAGCAAAAAATGAAATGAACAGGGAACGGAGGCAGTGGCCACGATGGTAACGCCCATAATTCTGGCCGTCAGGTCATGGTTCTGCCAACGGTAGGCTAAGGTTACATGAGTATGAGTAGCTGACTTTTGTCATAACTTTGGTGTAACCCTACACAATAAAATCTTAATTTTATAGCTAGCATTTAACAGTCTATATAATATATAGGGTTCCATGGCCACTATTATTCTAATAAAATGACTACGGAAGGAAACATGTGTATCGGTCTCAATCACTCAAGAATATTGTAGATCTATTAATATATTTAGTGTTTACTTGATAGTATTTTAGATCTTTTTGTTTGATATAGATTATGAATTTTTCAGTGTTTTAGTAAAACTTTAAGTTATTTAAGTGTTTTGAAAAATTTTCAGCCAATAAGATGCTGCAGATTTCATAATTATGATTTTGCATTTCTTATTATCAAATTTAAATCAAATTAATTGAAAAAAAATAGAATATATTAATATGTTTTAGTTATATATATATATATATACATACACACATATATATACATATATATATATATATATTTCATTCATTAAAAATTGAATACATGGATATTAAAATGTACGTAGTCTCACTTCGACAGAATAAGCACAACTAGACACACAATTCACATCTTAATAGGCCAGAGACACCAAAAGACAAATATAAATAGTAGAACGCCTATAACCATGTTGAGTCATCACAAGTAATAGAGGCATGATTATCTCGTCGAGTCCCTAGAGGGGGACACAGTCCTCGAAATGAGCCATCTATATTTCCAGTTTTTCCATGTTTTGAGATAACACATTATGACTGTGCAAAACCACCATGATCCTTTTCCTGATATGGCATTGAAAGTAATGCAATTGGTTGAGCGTGGCAATGTCATCTTCATGTTCTTCCTTCTTAGCCTTATCATAAATTTCGAAATGATCCACCATAGACTGGACCAGGTCTCAACAAGCCTCAGAGCACTGCTACCAGCCATCATCCCTTGCACGCTAAGACCAATGCTTCCTGCCTTGACCACTAGCTCAAGCACTACACATCACACTTCCTTGCTTTCCCTTCTCCGCTGCACACCCACCATGATCTCCTCTTAATCCTCCTCTGCTACTACAAGCCCCCAAGGCCACCTGACCCATGCTTTGAGTGGTTCTACCACCCCTCATTGTCCACTAAGACATTAGGTGTGCCACCACCACCTTCAAATTCTTACGAAACCCCCCTAGCTAGCCTAGGTTCCCCTCAACTCAACATTGGAGCGAGAATTACGCGACATAGGTGACATTGTGAAAGCCTTGGGAAATTATTGAAAGATAGGAACAACAGTAGACACCATCGCCTACCAACTCACCGACACACCTAGAGGAGAAATGTACAGCCCCAAATTAGCCAAGTGACTTCTGCGACAAGGAACTTCTGACCTGCTCTCTCAAGCTCAGGGAATTACAAATGAAACCACATAGACAACACACCAATGAGGCCAAAGTCTTATCGACTCCTCTCCCAATGGAAGCATCAAGGAGCCAAGATGCAGGCCAGTCGACTTAACACCCAACCAAAAAGACACTAGGAACAAACCATACCTAAGAACCCGTTATTGTATACATGTTAATACAATTTACCCACCACAAGCCCCAAAATCTTCTCACACAACAATGGGTCACAAACGACCACAAAAATAAGAGAGCCTAGAAGAAGACCGGTTAACACGAAACATAGATGCCCCCATAGACTTAGAAGGGATGGAGGAAGATAATTAACTACCAGCACAAGAAAAGCCTCAAAGGTCAATCTGATAACCATAAACAATTCACTCAAACCTCTAAATAAAATAGGAAACCATGCACAAAGAAGGGAACTTAGCATTTTTGTAATCCGAAAGCTAAGGACGAGATAACGACACCAAAATATCCTCCATCCCAAACAAGGCATAGGTGGAAGAAATGTGTGATACTACCATAGCTCGATCATCAACAACTAACTACCAAATTGACACAACATAATGGCAAACCTGAAGATCACTGGTCGCCATATACCAATGACCCTCACCCACTCTAAATACTGAAGAGAACAATTTAAACATTGCATGTCGCACCGTTAATTTCCTCATACTACAAATATAATAAGACGACAAGGTGACAAACCTCCCTACCATTTGCCACATGTTCATTGTCATGGTGCAGGCATCAAAATAGTCTCGATGTTCATCACCCCATAAAGAAAACTATATATATTTTAAAATCTCAATTTTAAAATAATAATAAATGGTTTCTTGCCAATTAAAAGGCTTACTGAGACACTACAGCTAGGTTCTAGATTTAATCTTCTGCGGCTAGATCTAGATCTAGATCTAACCTTCTTCTTTGCAGTTGAGTTCTAGATCTAATTTTATGCGCCTAGATCTAGATCTAATCTTCTACCTTATTACTCTGAGGCTAGGATCTACACACAAATATGGCTCCCAGCTTCACGAAAATAGTTGCTAGCTTAGTTCCATCCACTTTTGGAGGGCAATCTCCTGTGCATATTGTCAGTGAAGCCCTAGGTCCCACTGTCCAGGTGGTCCAAGCCTCACTCGATGAGGCTTTGAAGTTTTTTTAAAGTTCCCTAATCTGTTGATTCAATGGTTTCTGGCTGTTGCTGACAACTCTCCACAATTGAATCTCAGAGGTATGGAAGCCTGTCATTTCTGATAAACTTAAAATCTACCGCTGTGCTAGGGGTTTCTTTATAGTAGATTTTGAAAATCCTGAAAGCAGAAAATGCATTCTAGATTTCGGCCCTTGGTTTTGGGAAAACTCAGGCCTATTCATGAAGCCATGGAACCCACCATTCGATCACTCAATAGTAGCCATAACCTCAACACCAGTTTGGGTGAGATTGCCAAGCCTACACTTGCATCTCTGGAATCTCTCCTCACTAAAAGCCATTGGAAATGCAATTGGGAAATTTTGCAACAGGTGCCCAGAAATAGAGGAATATACCAGAACCACATATGGATGCATCTGTGTGGAAATGGACTTCAATGCTGGATTCCCAGCTGAAATAAACCTAACAAGTAAAGACTATATGTGGAATTGCAAACTCGATTATGAAAGTGTCCTCTTCAGATGTCAATCCTACTTTGAGACAGGCCATCTAGCTGAAAATTGTTCAAAAGCCTCCCGTAAATTATGTTAGAAAAAACCACCACAGATCTACATGGTGGGAAGGAGCACAAAAAGAACACTACACTCGCATCAAAGAAGAATACTCTAAAGAAAACTCTGAATCACAAAAAATCGGGCAGGAAATAAACAACTCTCAATACAAGCATGGAGAAAGCCCTATCGCACAAAATAAATCTTCATTTAACAGCGAAGCAGATCTCCTAGACCAAACTTCTTCTCCAACTATCTTCAAAGGATGAACACAATAGATCGGGAAGCTAAGACACCAATGTCCCAAGAACCAACAAAGATCAAGGAGATGCAAGATAAAGAAACTTGGAATACCATAGAGAAAGAAAAGAAAGCCACAACATCAATCTCGCAAAGAAAGACGAGGAGCCAGATAAGTAAAAACTAAGAAAATTATAGGTCCAATAAACCAATTTGGTCTCAATGGATGTTAACCACTACCATCATCATCATAAAATTACTTATAAACCTAAATATTAAAATTTCAAATTATATATAATATTAATTTTTATATCTTTTAATATTTAACATATATTTTAATAATTTATCTTACACTACTCCAATCAATCAATATGCTAGACATGTAGATATTTTATTTTATAGGAATAAAACAATATATTCTATTTTAACATATATACATATTAAAAATATATATTATTTTCCCATATTTATTGGATATTATATAAAATTGATACCATTTTAAAATCAATTTTCAAAAATATTAAAATATTTAAATTAAAAAATAATTTCACAATATTCAATGTTTATTATATATATAAATGTTTTATAAAACATTTAAATATATAATTAATAATTAAATATGATTTTTTTAATAAATATTATATCTCAAATATTTATTAAATACAAAATAAATTCGATATCTTATAGGAAATTCCATACCTTGCTTCCTATAAGATGTACACTACATTTAGAAAATTTGTAAACACCATTTATCAATTCCATATATATCTTCGGATAATCTTGTGTAAATGATCTCTTTAGAAACAGATGTAACTATTAAAAGATTTACATACTAAGTCCTTCGCATTTAAACAAAAAAATAACTTACGTATTATGGTCAAAGAATTTTAAAACTAATCTTTACAGCAAGAGTATTTCTTTTTTGTAAATAATGTGACAAGGACCGTTACCGTGTTTTGTATGTTTATAATGATCCGACTTAAAGAAAAATCTGAATAGGCTCTGTTCAAAACAAAATCTAAAATTTTATTAGTTTATGTCTAGTCTTGCTCTTTCGAAATTATATACTAATATATACTGTTATCATTCTCAGTGAAGTTGTGCGGAAGTTACTCTAAACTGACAAAGTCACCGACTCGTACAAAGAATTCAAATTCAACCATCCTTCCGTGTATTATTTGGTCTTGCAGGCTATATTGACTTTAAATTCAATCAAACTTCCTTTAATTATGTCTTCTTTCTACTCAAGTTTTTGTTCATGGACGGTGCAGGTGGAGCCATCTGATCTTCTCGAAATATTTTCTTTGACTATCAAATTCTAAAGAAGATTAAGGTAAAAATGATGTGGCATTTTTGTCTTCCCAAGGTTTTAAACGTTTGCAATGCCTAACTTGAAAAGGCGCTCATTATTAAGAGATTAAAAATAATGGGTTTAAAATTAGTCTAAGTTTTTCTCTCTTGTATAACTCCTTAAATATAGCAAGTTGTTTATCCAGGTATAGAAATTAAGGATCAATACAAATAAGGTTCTCACATAATTTTTAAAATGAATTTATCGGTATACTTGGAGTGAGTTAATCGTTAAGAATATCTTTTTCCTGCAAAAAGAAATGTATCTTCGCATCATAAGTGGGTTAGATACATTTCCTTTTTGGCAATGTGATCAGAAAGAGTGAATTTTTTTAAATGGTATTTTTAGCTTTTCTCTCCTCTAATGGTATTCGTTTTTGATATACTGCCTTTGATTTGTTTGTCTCTCTTTTATTTGATATGGTTTATATTTCTTCCCATAAAGATGTTCGTGTAAATGGTACTTTTATTTTTTCTTTCTCTTGTTTGATGTTGTTGTTGTTTTTTTTTTTTTAATACTGCATTTAATTTGTTTTTATTTGTTATTTAGTTACGTTTCAAGTTCTTTGTCTCTCATTTATTTCATATTGTTTATAAAAAATTTTATAAGTTACACTGATTTTTTTGTACTTTTTATTTAAGTACACTTATCATTAATGTTAGAGCACTTTTGTTGGCGTGTCTCTCTTCTCTTTTATATCATGTTGTTTATATTTTATTTTTTTACCGATTTTCTTTAAATTCTTTGTATAATTTATTTAAGTACAGCATTTTTGTGGGCCAACACATATTTTAAACTTATCGATTTCTTTTTAAACTTAAAAAACATGTTCCCAACATCTATAAACATAGAGATCCATCGTTCAAAATATAAACTTTTAGCTATAAAGCAACACAAATGGGATGCACGTGGAGTGATTTCAATGGGTATCGTTGTACACTTGTGTTAGTACATAGTGAGTAACTTATCACACTAGACACAATAGGTTAATAAGTTCAAAATTCCATTTAGCAGGGGTACATTAGAATGCCCCTTAGGCATACTTGAAATTTCCTCTATGAAATTTGAGGCTAAAGTACATTAATATTTTTCATGTACTCACATTTTGTAAGATGAAATTTTATATTATTGCCTTAATTATCCTACTTGTAATACAAGCGTTGAGAGGTTGGGTAGTAGGAAGGATCCTTTAATGTTTATTAGGGCTAAGTTGCTCTTTTGAAGACAATATTGGACAATATTCATTTTCGGTAATATAAATAAAGAGTTGAATTTTTGGAGATGGTTTTTTTTGCTTTTCTCTCTTTATTTAATGTTTTAGTTTCTTCGTATATTGTATTTAAATTTTTTCAATTTGTTATTTAAGCATCGCTATCAAGTTATTTGTCTCTATTTTATTCCACATGTTTATATTTCTTCATAAATTGTACATAAAATCTTTGTACTTTCTAATTAATTTTTGGTATGAGGGCATTTTTGTGTGTTACCACATTGTAAATTTATAAGTTTTCATAAGTTTTCTATGTTAGAGGAATGTTTTATTATTTATAAAAATAGAGATCTGCAATTTAAGAAGGTCAGTCATTAGCTATGAAGAATACACATATGGAATATAAGTGGAGTAAATTTATTGTAAAACAATGTACACCTTTGTTGATACCTAGTGAGTAGCTTACCACATTAGATACAATATGTCCAATGAATTTAGAATCACATGTACCCTTGGGTATATGGTAATGCCTCTAAGCATACTTGAAATCTCCATAATGAAATTGATGCAATAATATGTATTTATAATACATGAGATCAATTCTCTAAGAGAATATTTTTTCTTTTGTATCTAGTAGAATCAACAACTAGGTTGATATTGCGCTCACACGACACAACCTCTATTCTAATTACTACCACTATAATACCTAGTTTCCTACATATTGTCATTCCATAGGCACAAGTGAACTGAGAGGATTTGAACATCAAACCACTTTACACATAACACTTCATCATCATTACCATCACTAGTTGAGTTGTCCCCTAGGGCTAACAGTTTGGGAAATTATTATCAAGTACCAATGAATCATATAATATGACTAAGGGTAGGTAATATTCCTTACATACGATTGTAAAAAATTGATCAGTTTCTATTGTTGGAAACCTTTAGATATATTGAAGAGATACAAGTTATCCCAATGGGCATGCTGAACTGGTTGAGTGTTGTGACTTACAAGTAGGAGGTCCCATGGTAAACTATTTGAGCGATCTCCCATTGCATATTTTATTGGGACTCACTAGATGACATTGTTTGGTTAATTTTCGAAAAACTACAACTAGCCATCCTATCTTTGGTACTATCCAAAAAATTAAGGGAGGCACCTGTGTTTCCCTAAGTTGTGTATTCCATTAGAAAAAAATATTATTGAGATATAACACTTGAAATTTTATTTTTATTATTTAGGAATTTCCTTAGTATAACAATGTTTTGATAGTTGAAAAAATGATGTTTAGAAGTTGATGAAGGCCTTCCTAGACAATCATGAGGGACGTCTGAAAAAATAATACTTATGTGTAGTTCATCATGTTGATGTAAATATTTAGTGACATAATAGGTCGACTCAACTCGACCCATGATTTCCATTAGAATTGAGAAAAAAATCACTAACCTAGAAGATAAAACAATAAGCTCATTTCACTTGTATACAAAGTATAATAACTCATTTAAAACCTCCACTCACCATCATTCCTCATTCAAAACTTCAATGAACCCTTAATTGCATATTTGCAATGATCATAGATAATATTTGATAGTAACATAGTAATATTTTGTGGGTGGTGATAATCATACCACTCCATAATTTAGTGACACCCAAGGCCCTATGATGAACACAATTATTACGGTAGAATTGAAGAAGTTTAAGGGATTTGAGACAACACTTTTCTCTTCAAAGTACTACTTATGAACATCTAAATCTCCAAGTGTGTGCCTTTAACTTGGATAGGGAGAAGCTATAGTTGATTTAGAAAATTTAATGGAAGAAATATGATGAGTACATTACTCATGGGACTAGGTTGTGGAGGAAACATAAATGTGATATTTTAATTTGATACCCATTTTTTTTGTAATGTTAATCCTATTGTGCCAATCCCTTCCAAGGAAGGACTTTAAGGAGTTCTTTAAGGACCACTAATGAGTTATTTAAGGAGGGTATGATTAATGAGTTCTTCAAGAAACATTTTATTAGTCTCTTGATGAGGTGATCAAACCACGAGAAAAGATGTCCCACCTAGCTACTCAGTTTGAGGCCTAAAAAATAGCTAAATAACATAAGTGATGGTCACAACATAGAACAAATGATGTGAGTATTTTCCATTATAACATCCCTTTTTTCCTCCACATCCATTATGACCCCTTTAGATATTGAATTTGACCATATACAAAGATAAATAACGCCATCATTGCGATATATACTACAATGATGCTAGCGTATATGTAAGGAATATAAATTATTTGTAGTACATACGACTCAATTGGGCACCACCATGGAAATTTCAAAGGAATGGATGACCATATAGGATCTAATTTCTCTCCATGTTTTTTTTAGGAATTATAGCTCCTCGTGCCTTAAAGTTGGTTTAATATCTAAATCATGGTAAGGTGATTGTCTTAATAAACAAAGACAATACCCACAATTTCATCCAACATCAAATAATAGAAGAAACACATTATTATTTACATGAACACCTTTTAAATCCTAACAACTAATGGAGGTATTATGAAATGTGGTGGTAACTGTGGGAATGTGAGACCATAATTTGGGGATTATTCCATAAAACTTAACATGATATTTGTTGAGATATGTCGTTTTAATATAGTTCTCAGAATATAATAGTTTTGAACGTTGAGCCTTATTATAACTCATTTCAAAGTCATATATAAATTTTAGTAGAGAGTGAAATAAATACTCTCTTAAAGACATCTAGTCTGATTTAGTAGAATTCATGAATTCTCACCCTATTGAAAATATCTTAAAGAAGTGCCACTGAAATATTATTACCCAACTTAATTCCTTTTATATCCTAGAAGTGTATCTATCGGAAATTAATTCTAATTTATTCTTGTTTTCGGATAAACATCACCAAATATTTCAAGTACTACATGTATTAATGCACCTTTTGTTGAGTATGTGCTATATTCTTTGCATAGCCATCTCCACACATTGTACATCACATTGGGTGTAGTAGGGGATCATTGCGGGGTGATAACCCCTTGTTTGAAGGGTTTATCGGGGTTAGCGGGTTGTACCCATGTTTTTTTTGGGAATTTCTTGCATATGTTTTTGCTAGTTTAGGACACAAAATTTCCACCTTCTATGGTTTTGTGATTCATCGTGAGTTTTCACATGGTTTTGTAGTTATGGTTAAAACAACTATGGTTGTACTCTAATCCATGCAAACATATGGGAATATTATCGATTACACATGATATATATTGTATTGTAATAATGTACAAAAGAATATATTGGAAAAAATCTTACTAGCTTTCCCTGTTTCGGTTTCCAAGATAAAATCTTTGTATTAATATGTGTATTTTCCATCACATATTTTCTGATTCTCTAAAAAATAATTTGTAGCAATCAATTATACAAGGTTAAGATCTATATTTTCTATAAAAGCAATTTATTCTTTAAAGGGATGCCTTCATGGCTAAGGGGTTTGGCTCAAGCCTATGCTAGACCATGTTAGAGTGAAATATATTAAAAAAACTGTTATTGCGGTTGAAGGAAAGGATACAAAGTTCAAATATAGATATTGATAAATTCAATAGGTATAGTTTTAATTTTTGGATGCTAAAATTGAAATATTTGTTGGTGGATAAAGATTATTGCATCTGTAACGATATAGGTTCTAGACCGACGAGATGCTAAGAAAAGACTACACCAAGTCAGATCGAAAGCAAAAGAGCATAATAAAAGCATGTCTCTCAAATTCATTATTATTGAATTCTTCCTAGGAAGTTATAACAAATAATTATTGGAATATATTAGGGGCTTTGTATCAGTATAATTCCTTAGTGGAGAATTTTTTCTTGCATGAAAAGTTGGATAACCTAAGGTAGAAGGATGGAGACTTGGTGATAGAGCATTTTATTGCCTCCAATGCTGTGGTAAGTTAGCTATTATCTATTGATATTAAGATTTTAGATGAAGATAAGTGTATCTGTTTTTTGTTTGCTTTACCAGACTCATGGAATTGCTTGTTTGTTTCCATAAAAAGTAATGCAACTTCCTTAACTTTCAATGAATAGTCTCAACCTTGTTACTGGAGGAAATGAGACAAAAAAACATGGAAAGTTAGAAAATTTATGCCTTTCCTATAAGATAATTCTCATGGAATACAAATAAAAATAATTCATCTAGTGGGAGATCTAAATCTAGTGGAAGATATAAATCTCCTAGAAAAGTCAATAAGGTGTTGAAATATGGCAACAAGAATATTCCAATTTAATTTTTCCTTGAACTAAATTGTGAATTAAAATTGAATTTAGTCTTAACAACTACTTGGAAATAATAATTAATTTATTTTAAATTAATTAGTTGGAGAAATTCAAGTTAGAAGTCTTTCTGAAGTCATGCAAGAGTTATCCCTTAAATGATGGAGATAAGTTTGAGTTATATTTGAGTTGTAATTTGTTAACTCAGTTTACTGAATTAAGTCCAGCTAAATTAGTTCCAAACTATTTGAGGAACTAATAGTGTTTTAATAGTTAGTTGATGCATTAATGCACTCCACTAGTGCTACTCGAGTCAAATGAAAATTCCGTCATTAGGAACTCATGTATGTCTATTCTGAGAAAGACCCAGTTGAGATAAATGTTCAACGACAGTGTACTATCAGTTGCATGTGTTTTCTCATGGAGAAAACTCATGCATGTAGTAAAGAATTAATCCTTAAGGATTGAGCAGTTTTGAAGGCTTATTTTCGACTTGGTAATAGGAAAATCATCCACAAGGCACAACGTAAGGAAATAGGAGCTTGGAGGGAAAAGTGGAATACTGGAGAGAAGCCAAGATTTCTTGGAGCATTTGTGAGGATTGTATTGAGAGCTGGCTAGCTATGAGAGCTAAGTCTTTGTATAATTCCTATGTATTTCCACCATGTATGATAATACAATAGTGTGGGATTTTTAGTTGAGGCTTTCCCGACAGTATTTTCATGTGTATTGTGCCATTGATTCTTCTTCTTCTAGTTATATTGTTCAGCTCGATCCTTAATCTTCCGCAAATTGATAGTAGAAGTAGGTTATAGTATTATGCTTTGATTTATATTGCATTATCAGGTTAACCTATCTTAGGTTTTCAATATAAGGTATGTTGGAGATGTTGAAGGGAAATGAACTACAAGAATGATTGTATATCCAAAATTCCTCACAAAGGGAATGGATTTTAGGATTCTCTTTATACAGAAGAAACAAACTCCTTAGATGTAGGGGATGTGTGTTTGGATTCTTCAAGTACACATGTAGATCACCAGGAATGTTTAGTTGACTCACGTGCATCTTTTGATATATCTCCTCATAGGAAAAACACGAACTTACAAGTATGAAATGTATGATGATAGTGATGTTTTATTAGGATATTCCTTGGTAGGAAATATAATACGATTATGGAAATTGAAATCAAAGTTCATGGGTTGAATAATTTTGAACACTCTATTGTTTTATACATCCTAGGATTCACTAGAATATTTATTTTTCTAAGAAGATGAGAAATGTAAGTATAAAATTGTGCTTGAAAAGGATGCTTGCAACATGGTTAAATGAGTAATGGTATTTCTTATGGGAGTTCATATTATAACTTAGTATAAGCTAGTGGTAGGAATTGTTAGTTATGGATACAAGAGTTTCATAGTTCCTAAAAGTGAACATAAAGAAGTAAATACCCCTACAACATTTTGAGAAAATAATATGTTGTGGCATAAAAGGCTAGACATATCAAAGAGAAGGACCTTCAAGTATTGCATAATAATAGCATGGTAGAAGGTATGTCTAACCACTCTCTATATTTTGAATTTTGTGAACCTTATTTATATCAGAAATATAATTGTATTAGATTATCCAATTTTTCTATGAAGTTGAGGGGATTATTAGAATTGGTGTATAATAATGAGTTTGGATACATTTTGGTTCCATCATTGGGAAATATGTGCACTATGTCTTATATGTAGAAGAATTGTCTATGAACACATGGATTTATTTTTTCAAGGAGAGATATTAAATATTTTACAAATTCAAAACATTTAAGGCTCTCATGAAAAATCATATAGAAAATAAAATTAAGGTTTTATGGAAAAATAATGTTGAATAACTTTGAGGGAATGTTTTTGAGGAATTATATAAAAAGTATAACAGGTCAAGGAAGAAGACTACTTGATACATGCTTCAACATAATGGAGCTAGAAAAAGGATGAAGAGGATGTTTATTGAGAAAAAAGAGAGAATCCTCAGTTGAGCTAGTTTAGGACAAGAATTCCATGCAAGGACAATAAATAGTATATGTTACTAGTAAATAGATCACCATCATCAGTGTTGGATGATAAGAATCCACATGAGATATGGACTGACAAGAAGCCTTATCTTCAACATATATATTTTTTTTCCATTATGCTCATTTATACGTTCGAAAAAAGAATAGAAGTAGTGTATATAAATAATATAAAAAATGTATCTTTAGTGGATATAAAGATGGTACGAATATTTGTAACCTTTGGAAACCATAAATAAAAAGGTAGTGTATAGTTGAGATGTAGCATTTAGAGAAGTCAGAGATGATCTAAAACAGGGTTTCCTGGTTACCATCAAATAAGAATAGAAGAAGAAGGCATATGCAACGCAACTTTCCGTACTTGTTATGGACATTATGAGTTCGTAGTATTTCCATTTGGCCTCATGAATGCCCCAGCCACCTTTATGAGCCTAATGCACGGTATTTTCTAGCCATACCTGGACAAATTTGTATTCATATTCATTGATGATATTTTAATATACTCTAAGATTTAGGAGGATCACAAGGAAAATATGAAAATAGTATTGCAGACACTAAGGGAGAATCAGTTAAATGCCAAATTCAGCAAGTGTGATTTCTTTAAAGATCAGATTCAATACTTGGGTCATGTTATATCAAAAGACGACATCGCAGTAGACCCAGAAAAGTTCAAAACAATCATGGAATGGACATCCCCAAATAATGTCATTGATATCAGATCATTCTTAGGATTATCCGGATACTAGCAAAGATTTGTTGAGGGATTTTCAAAAATTGCCTTTCCAATGACCTCCTTACCAAAAAAGGGGCCGTGTCTTCCAATGGACAACTGAATTGCAGCAAAGCTATGAAAAGTTAAAACATCTACTCATTACTGTGCTATTGTTAAAAGTAGCAGATCCAGAAAAGACTTTTGTGGTTTGCACAAATGGAAGCAAAAAAGGTGTTGGTCGGGTATTAACACAAGAAGGAAAGGTGATTTCTTATGAATCTCAAAAGCTAAAAGATTATGAACACTGGTAATTCGCTTATGATCTTGAATTAACAGCAGTGGCTCATGCACTAAAAATGTGGCAACACTACCTATTGGGAAAAACGTTTTTGTTGTTGACAGATCATAATAGCCTTACAATTTTTTTAATCAGTCTAGCTTAAATGCTCGATAGGCCAAATGGACAACATTTCTCAGCGAATTTGATTTTGAAATGAAACACCTAAAAGGGATGGAAAACTGTGTTGCCAACGCCCTAAGCAGAAAGGTACATTGGTCTATGAGATTCAAATAAGTCAAGTAAGATCAAGTATTCTTGACATTATTAAATAGGAAGCTAATAGATATCCGGAATACACTTTCCTTTGGCAACAAGAAAAAGAATAATTCCTAAATAAGGACAAATCATAGTTTCAAATAAATTCTGACAACCTTATTATATTTCGGAACATAATTTACATTCCTAACCAAACCTTCGTTAAACAACTGATATTGGACAAGTTTCACAAAAAACATTATGTCGACCACCCAGGTTACCAGAAAATATTTTCAGCCATCAAAAGAGGATACTTTTGGCCTGGACTAAAGAAGGATGTCACAGAATATTTGTCCAAATGCCTAGAGTGTCAATTAATAAAGGTTGAGCACCAACATCCCGCCGGGTTGTTACAACCATTGCTCATTCCCAAATGGAAATGGGTCACCATATCGCTGAATTTTATCACCGGATTACCCTGCACAAGGAAGCAACATGACTCTATAATGGTGGTAGTAGATAAATTGAGTAAAACAACTCATTTAATACATGTGAAATCCACGTACAAAACTATGGAAGTCGTAGATATTTTTATAAAGGATATTTTTCGATTACACGGAATACCCAAGGTGATGATCTGTGACAGAGATGTGAAATTCACATCCACATTTTGGAAGACTCCCTTTTCATGATTGGGTACCAGATCCAATTTAGTTCTTCTTACCACCCCCAAACTGATGGACAAACCGAACGGGTGAATCAAGTATTGGAGGACATGCTACACATATTTGTATTGTAGTAGCCACAAGTGGGAGGGTTACCTCCATTTAATAGAATTTTCTTATAACAATGGACATCACGAATCTCTAGGTATGAGCCCCTTTGAGGTGTTATATGGGAGGAAGTGCAGGGTGCCCATAAACTGGTATGACCCAGTTAATAAGCTAGTATTGGGTCCTGACGCGCTAGAAGAGATGGAGCAAATTGTTCAGAAGATTGGACAAAATCTTTGGGTGGCCCAAGATAGACATAAAGTGTATGCAGATAAAAATAGAAAATATAGGGAATTTCAACCTTGGGATCATGTTTATCTAAGGGTGAAGCCCCAGAAACGTTCCTTACAGTGGCGAGGTTGTGCTAAATTAGCACCCCAATATTGTCGACCCTTGTAGGTCTTGGAACAAGTTGGATTAGTGGCTTATAAGATGGCCCTACCAAGCCACATTCTAGTTCACAATATGTTTCATGTGTCCTTACTAAAAAAATGTGTATAATCCTCAACACATTATTGACTAGGAAAACATTCAGGTAAATAGTTAAATAATTACATGACTAGATATGTATTCTTTTTTTACAACTGAAAGTTGAATTTTTTTTTTGTTTCAGGTCTAACCACATGGATAATTCCTTGCAGAACCTCTTTGTATTCTCGACCACAGAGAAACTAACTTGAGGAAGGGTGCCATTACCCAGGTTAAAATGCAATGGAAGCACTTTGGTTCGAATGAGGCCACTTACCAAGTGCCTTGTTTTCAGAAAATAGAGAGAACACCAAAGATGGTGTTCCTTATATGGGGGGAGCTATATGTAAAACCCCAAGTCAAATAAAATGATTGAAGTTACTAATTTAATTCATTTTAAAAGTTAAATTATATTTTATTACATCTTAATGATTCAATATTAAAGGCTAGAATGCCCAGAAATATATGTTGTGTTTACCAAAAATTTTGGTAATAATATTTTAATGAAATCGCAATTGTTTAATGTAGTTAAATTGTTTAATGTAGTTAAAAGAAACAATTGCCAAGAAAAAAGGCCAAAAACCCTAAGGCCCAAGGTACTGACTTTAACTGCACAATCCAGTGTGGAACACAAAATGTGCTCGGGGGAGTCTGGATGTAATTTCTAGACTCGTGTGGTTGGGAGTAAAGATACTTTCAAATAGATAAATAAAACAACAATCTTTCTGAAGAACACTTATCCATCAGAGAGATAAGTAAATATTAAGCTCTCTGATAAGTTCAGTTATTTATAGATTCTAGACAACAAGGATAACAATGAACTATTTAACATTTATCAGACAAATTCTTAGTTTATTTTGATAGATTTAAGACTATAAAAATGGGATAAACTACTATATATAGATAACAAATTATCACGGTAGAAAGAAGCTATATTTTCATGAATAGTGAAAGCCAAGCAAATAACTAAGTAAGATAAAATAAAATAAACTTCTGTGCAGATTCGAAAAACAATGCTATAGTAGAATTTATTGATTGTCGTATGTAAGGAATTATTTAAATACTAAGACAAGTTTAATCCAAGAGGAAACAAATAAGCCACAAACATGAAAGATAACAAGCATCACATGCAAATGTTACCCTAGTCTGGGTATCTTTTATATTCATATGATTAACATGAAAACTACAAGGAACTGGCAGAGATCTCAATGTTTATAGCTTATGTTACCACTATCGTATTCCTACAAGATTTTGGAAAAAGAAAGTACCTCATATCACAGAAAATTCTAACCTTCTTCCTCATAATCAAGAAGCGTTACAACTTCCAATCGACAAACATCATGTTCCTCATAATATGAATGTCATAAATTAGGATCAGAGTAGTATTGCAAAAAAAAATATCAATCGATTATATAAGTTGCAAGTTATGAAATCAGATCAAAAAATTCATTAACAGAAACAAATGTATTAGACAATATATGTTCACATTGGAATAGTCTGAGCTTATTACAACATTCTGGCCGTGTAGAGAAATTATAAATAAAATATAAGAGAAAGTGTTTTCGGTCCTAAGCTATTTGAGCTAATATATTTAATTCAAAAACATAGCATTGAAAAACTGAAATGTGCAAATACACAAAAACCTGGACAAATCTTTCATATTGATTTAAAGCCAGACCCAGTGAGGCATGGACAGAGGAACGTGCTCGTATCATGGACAGAGGAACGGTGGTCGTATCCCGAACCCAACCTCAGAGAAAGTTAGGAGTATTTTCATAAAAAGAGGATATCCAACCTGTATATAATGACGAAGGATATTGTGACGTCACCGCCTTTCTAATGATGTTCCCAAATGAACCAAATGGCAGGTAGCATAACTACAGTAAGACTTCCCTGTTTGGAGTTGATGGCTTTAACACCCAAAATAGAAAATAGAAAAACAAATGAAATGAATGCTAAGTATGTACCTGTGGATGAGAAGTGATCTTGCAACCATAGTTGCCATCCAATTAATAAAATTCGTGTTGCCCTAACTCAGACCTTCAAAATGATACACCATGATTCAATCAAAGGAATCCGCCTTTCGCTAGTCGGAGATTGTTACTTACCTGGGTTATCAACGACCTTAATCAGTCTGACCTTCCTGGGAGCCCAACAGTCAAGCCTTCTCTTAGCGCAAAAACCCAATACTGTCACAGAACCACCAAGCTTAGTTAATCATTGTTTCTCAACCTTATTCGGAAAATGTTAATACTGGAACTGACATACAAGATAAACGGGAATTCTTAACATTATCAGTCATGAGGAGAAGGACTCCATAGATCATGGGGATGAGAGTTCGAACCTCCGCTGCCTTCGCAGAGGCAAACTGTTGTGAAGCAGCAAGAACCCAAACCTAGTCGGCGAAATTGATCGAACATCAGCGTGAGCGTGTGTAAAATTGGTTAGCTAAACTTGTAGGTTACTAACACCGTCGGATCCATATAGATCAGCGATTAGTATGTCACCACCCTTGCAGTCTCTTTCTCATTAATTATCCTTGCCCCTAAGCTTAACACGTGGTCTAGTCGCAGTATAACTGTGAGCCAACCAAGGTTTGGTAAGTGCGCCATACACGCTTACTTAACTTGAATGATTTTAAACGAAGGTCTCACATAAATTCATAAATGTTAAGGATAAGAGCCATGTGCCATACGTATCCTTGATTAGTACTTTAATCACTTCAGATGGGATTGAATATTTATCAATTAATTTGATATCAATGGTGTACAGTGAATCTTTATAGAAAAAGAATTTTGTTTTTTTTTTTAATGTACATGTCTGTTGCAGATTTAGTGTTGAATTGATAGTATTTTAGTTTTTTTGTTTAATATAAATTGTGAAATATTTAGTTATTTAACACTGTTTTAGAAAATTGAGAGAAAATAAAATTGTCCAGATTTCATAATTATGATTTTATTTATATTTTATAAAATTTTAAAGTATAGTAAATTAATTTTAAAATAATAAAATAGAATAATATAATAAAAAAATATCTTAAAAATAATACAATAGAATTTATATTTTTTCTTTCGAGACCTTTGTGATCTTATTATTATCAAATAAATAAATATTTTAGTATAAAGAAACATTAGAGATAAGGTAGGTCAAAATAATCTTAAAAAATAGTAAAATAAATAAATGAATACAAAATAAATAATAAATAAGTAAAATTTTAATAAAAAGTAGAGTAAATAAAGTAATTTAAATATATATAAAAAATCAAATGAATAAATAATAGTGTTAATAATAATCAATCAATAAAATGTATATATATGATGATGGTTACCGTCCACTGAAACTCAACTTTTCTCTATTGGACGTAAAGAAACGAATTATTTAGTTTGATTTAAGATTTTATTCCTATGCTAAAAATGTTGGGAGAGAAGCCTGGAGAGTTCACTATAATTTTGACATCATAAAATGCTAGGAAGGTCAGTATTGCAACAAAGATTATGAAAATGAGATCTAATGTTGTTGTAGGTGAAGCACTCTAAGAGGAAGTGATTTTCATCCTCGATGTTCATATTCTCACAAAGATGGTAGATCCTTTCCATCCGTGGTGTTTTAAGAACTGCCCAATGACCCGTTTCACTATGGAGCTCAGGAGAGTTCGTTCTAATCTTGGCTATGTTAATTTTCTTCTTTCAGCTATTTAAAACAGAGAGATACTTTTGATCTTCTAGGCTGGGCTTGATCACCTCCTCATAATATCTTCACACCACATTTTTTCTTTGAATGTAGAAGTAAAAATATTTTTAATGTTATTAATGTTTTTCAATGCAACATTCTTGTCGATCTGCTAATGGTTTGACTAGACCCTAGTGTCTTAATACCAACCTCCTATGTTATTGAGTTTGTGCTTGTACAACAGAAACCTACTCATAGATAGGCTCTTGATAGGGGAAAGACCCACTTCTATAAGGAGAATAGGATAGGGTGTATTTCTTTTAACATTGAAGTTATACGTTATAGAACGCTTCTGGATTTGCTTAATATTTCTCCAGGATTCTCTAGAGATGCTGCAACCCCAAACCTAACACCCATATAAGATAACATGAGTGGCTAAAGTTTCAAAGAGGAACTTATTTCTATCCCACATTACAAGGTTTTCCATTTTACAATTATTTTCAAGACCAAAATAAGCTTCCCACCCCCCATTAATCATTTTCTCAATGTTATAGTTCCACTTGAGCTTGTGATGAATATCCATTTGTAGGTACTTGTAAGAAGACACTTCCTCCAAGTTACTATTGGCATACATAAAATTAGAGTAAGTGTCCTTGGATTTGATAATCATAACTTTTGTTTTGTGAGTGTTAATGGTCATAGCCATGGTAGAGCTGAAATCCTTAAGGAGTCTAAGCTTCTGATCAAGATCACATGGGTACCTTGCAAGAAGAATAATATCATTAGCATAGAAAATAAGGATGATGACTATCCCTGCTAAGATTGCACCAACACAGCTTGCTTCCTCTAAACAACCTTCTAGCTTGTCGATGTAAATGCCAAATAAGGTAGGAGAGAGGGGGCAACCTTGCTCTCAGATATTACAATTAATATCTTTCAACCACCCCTCATTGCTCTTTAACTTGGCAATTACATTCTTGTATAACCTTATAGTGACAGCTCTCAACTCGAAAGGAACCTTTAGCTCTTCTAATATATTTCATAGGTTGTTTCTAGGAACCGTATCAAAAGCCTTTCTAAAGTCCACAAAGCAACAAAAGAGATGGATTTATCATTGCGACATTTGTCCAAAGTGATCCTAAGCATAACGAAGTAGTTCCTTGTTGAGTGCTACCTTCTAAAACCCGCTTCGCCTTTAGCCTGCTTACCTTTACTTTAAATCCATATGCTGAACTTCTTTTCCAAAATAATACCATATAACTTGGCTAAAAGAGTGTTGATCATATATATATATATATATAATAAAATGAAAATAAAAAAAAAAACACAAGAGAGAGTGAAATTGATTAAAAACATAGATGGCTGGACTTTTAGTAAGAATTGGGTTCTTACCCTTTGTTCTTGACTTCTATATTTTTAATGCGTTTCACTCTTTATTGTGTTTTTTTTTTATTTTCATTTTCATTATCTATTTAATTCTATATATTATATATAGATAGACTATTATAACACTTTATTTATTATTAAATTCTTTATATTTTATATGATCATTTATTATTTATTATGTATTTGTTTATTTCTTTTTTATAGATTTTCTTCATCATCTATGTTATAATAATTATATATTATTTTAATATTAATACTAATATCCTTTCTAATAATTTTTTAGATTATTTTGAGTAATATTTTCTAATGCTCTTCTTATAATTAAAATTATTTATTTTAGTCAACTAATTTCTAATGGATATTTTTAGCACATAGATTATCTGTGTTATTTATACCTAATTTCAGATCTAGTTTTTCATCCTCGTCCGTAAGATAAACCACAATAAAATAGTTCATAGATTCCAAAAAACTTGATTATTCTAAAACTTCTATTTAATAAAGAAAATGTTTTCACATTTCCTCCAATATAATAAAAAATAGTTCTTATTATAATATATATACCCCAAATTTTTATTATAAGAATAATTTAAAAATATATCTCTTAAAGCGTAATATGTTGGGTTTAATTAAATAATGTTATATGATCTTTATCTTATTTGTGTTTAAAACAAAAACAACTTAAAAAAAATTATTCAGATAATTACAGTGTCATTGTTAATATATACATCCACCTTAATCTCCAGCACATTCAATCAATTCAGGTTATCACAATGTACATTTTCCATTTTGAACGATAATAATTTCTATTTTAAACCATAAATATTATTAAAATTAGCAACGCTTTGAATAATTGGGAGATAGGATAAAGCGTATCTTACCGTTTAGTTTAACAGTATTTTTCTATTGCAAAATATATTTTTAATAAAAAATATTAAATTTATATAAATTAAATCATAATTTTTAAAAGCTTTTAATTTAATTCCATAAATATATTAATAATTTAATAAATATTGAACATAAAAATATATAATATTATATAATAATTAAAAAAAAAAAATATTTTAAAATTATAATAAACCATTATAGCTCTGTAAGTGAAATTAGGTTGCGTTTGCTTTGGATTGTGGTAAAAGGCCACCTGCCTCGGAAAGTTTTTTACATATAAGGGAATATCATTAGTAAATACCGAATGTATTTTTATCGGACAAAAATACTTGCAGCCCAGGTAATATGAAAAAGGTAAGGTGAGACTGCTATTTAGTATTTCAAATACCAGTTGTTTGGACAGACGCCAAAATCTAGAGATATATCTGACCCGGGGATATCTGTGGGTTTTTTTTAATGCAGCGACCAAAATGTGGGAAAAAAGCAAAGTGGGGGTCGTCATCTTCAGTTCCATTGCTGCCAGCGCATTTGCCCATAATGCATATCAAGTGCCTCTTTGGGAAATCAAAATACAGAACTCTTGGGTTTTAAAAGTCTGCTGTGACCAGGAAATAAATCGTCCATAGTCTATTTACATAATGACTAACCAGATAGCAATTATAATTTGATACAGTTCCAGTAATTGGAAAAGATGGATGACAGAAAATGCATTTCTGAAACATCTATTAATCTATAGTATAGATATGAATTCGGAGCTGCATTGTTGTCTTGCATTACTATTGGTGAAGAATGCAGAATTATAAACCACCCAGTGCTGATGCCACATGAAACAGTTGTAGAACTGTTTCTCCCACATGAGAGACCTGTAGCATTTGAGGCAAATTCAACGGAACAATCTCTCTAAGTACAAAGCACCCCGGTCAAAGAAGAGATATAGGAAACTTAAAATTACACCATCTCCCACATGAGAGACCTGCAGCGTTTGACGCAAATTAAACGGGACAATCTCTGTAAGTACAAAGCACCCCGGTCAAAGAAAAGATATAGGAAACTTATAATTACACCATCTAACGAGGAGAGAATAAAAGTCTCTCGTAGATGACACTGTTTAGTGGCCAAGCAAAAAGTTCAATAATCAAAGAGGAGAGACTAAGAAGTCATTCAATACTGTCACAAAAATTTAAACAGAGTTGATCAGCCTTAGTGGGATCTATCTGTATGGTAGTTTCGCCCAATGTGCTGCCATATGAAGGATTTGTACATATTGAACTATATTATGAAAATTATAAGCCTATATGACAAAATTTACGAAAGGACTGTGAAACACGTGCATAGTGGAAATTTAACTCAGATTTGGAAGGTCAACCATATCAAAAGCGTTTTGCTTCCATGTGATCTCTAGATACTATTTGCTAATGTGACCCTACAAACCTTTTTTTGATAATCTATTTGCTTCTTTGTTAAGGCACCTTCCAATGTGTTGGATTGTATAGCTATCTTGACATTTCCATAGAACTTCGATTATTTCCATCCATCCTTGAAGTCTTGAATTGTTGATGGATGCCCTACCCAATACTTGATCAATTATAATCATAGAATCACCATATATGTGTAGAGTAGGGTTCCCAAGGAAGTTGCTGAACCATAGGAGACCCCAAAGATCCATTGCTTAAGCTTTTATCATGTATGACAAATCAGCTTTTATGGCAATCCAAAAACCACAAACAGGGATGTTCCCTTGTGCGGCCCCATCAAAAAATTCCATAGGGTAAGTGAACTGAATATCATCTTTCATTTTAGGACCGGCTTTAGAGCATATTGGTTATGTAGGAAAAAAGGAAAGATTTGAGTCAATTTTTTCAATTGTCATAGAGAACTCCTCTCTATAGTTGTGGAAGATACTTCTATTCCTCCAATTCCAGATTGCCAAGAAGAGGAAGAGAGCAATAATTCACTAGGCAGACTTTTGCGTGCTCCACCATTTCAATGAGTCTCTAATACAAATGTGTTGAATATATGGGAAGCCAGATAGGGAAGAAGTCTTTTTCCAAACCTGAGTGGTGATGTGGCAGTGTAGAAAGATGTTATCATTATCTTTTGAATGATTTTTGCATAAGTAGCATATGCCAAGGCCATACCAATTCCTTTTTTGCAAGATTTCCCATACAAGATTCCTATTATGATAAACAAGCCAAATGAAGAGTATAATTTTTATTGGAGCTTTAGTTTTCCAGAAATCATAAAGGGTATGATGCTCCCCTTTCTTGGCAACATTATTTGATAATGCATGATAAGTGTCTGCCACAACAATGTTATCTTAAATCCTTTTTCTTGACCATATAATTCTGTCTTGAGTCCTAGATCGGCAGATGCCAAGTTGCTTCAATGTTGAGGTGGTCTGAAACCAATCCCCTTCCAAGTGGCCAGTTAACCGCAGTTCAAGGGCAGTGTTCCATACGGGGAGCGTACCCTACTAGCATTTTATGACTTGGCCCCAAAAAAAGAGACCATTGTCATTCAAGTGCTTAATGATAATGTTGGAAATGGAGAAGTTCAATTCAGCACCCAATATTGGGTCAATGCCAATAAGAATACTATTTGCAGTCTGGAATTTCCATGCAAGATGTTGAATGAAGAATTTCTTGCTTTTTAGGAAACTTAACCAGATTTTTGAACCTTGTTTTATACCAATTGATCGAAATCGGTACCAAAAAATGACTTCTTTATTCTTTAGATACTTATGATTGATAATATTGCTCCATGTTATTGTTCCAAATAAACCCCTACAGAGAGATTTGATAAGAAATGCCTCACCAAAATAACGAAGGTCCAAAATTCCCTATCCACCCATGTCCTTTGGAAGAGTAATATTTGATAGTTTGGTCAGATGGAGTTTTCTTTTACTGTGGTTTCCTGCCTAGATGAAATTTTCCATAAGTCGGTTTATGTCACTAATGATGGAGTTAGGAATATGAAAATATGTGCCTAGTAGACACTCAGTTGTGATAGAGCAACTTGAGTCAGGATGGCCCTACCCCTAAGGACAGACATCTAAATTCCCACCCAGAAATTATATTATATAATTTTTCAGTAATCCATTTCCAATTAGAAATTTTAAAGCATGAGGGTTTAAGTCTATAACCAAGGTATTTCAATCCATTTTGCATAGGTCTAGCCTCAATTCCAAATAAGTCTTTAATATATGTAATAGTTACCATATTAGACTAACTGTCATAAAGAATATATTTATTGCAATTCATGCACAATCCTGAAACATTTGCAAATCTACTAAAAATATGAAAAGGATAATACCAAGAAAAAGGGCAGGGCATACCCATTATAAGGATGTAATCAACAAAGAGGTTATGAGAGATATTGATGTTGTTCCCTAGCTTCAGCGGTTTGAATTGGTCCTCTAGGACTTCTTTTCTGATATACAAACTCAGACAGTCCATGATGAGAATGAATAATAAAGGATATGATGAGCATCCTTGACGAAGACCTCTGCTAGCCCAGAAGAATCTTGTTAGGAGTCCATTGATGATGATGGCATAGTTTACATTGTCCACACATTCCATGATCCAGTTAATACATCTAGGTTGTAAACCTATCTTGTTAAGAATTAGTCTAAGAAAACCCCAATCCAAATAGTCATATTCTTTATGGAGGTCAACCTAAAGAATAGTCACGTCCATGTTTTTTGTGTGGATGGAGTGCATGCTTTCCTGTGCATTTGCCACAACATCGTGGATCATTCTGCCCATATGAAATCCATGCTGTTAAGGTGATATGGAGAGAGATAGTCCATTGCAACCACCCCAATAGTCTTTGATATGATTTTATAGATGACATTGGACAGAGAAATAGGCCTAAACTCTGAGATACTCTCAACAGATTTGTTTTTGGGGATGAGAGCGATATATGTGGAAGTTATCTTATGATGAATGAAGCCAATATTCTTGGATTCCTCGATCATACCAAGCACGCCCAACTTAATAGGTTCAAAGAAATGAGACAAAAGTGTAATTGTCCATCCATCAAGACTAGGATTTTTGTCACTCTTAAAAGACTTGAGAACTCCCAGTAGCTCATCTTCAGAAACTTCCTTAAAAAATCCTCATTTTTCTCCAGATCAAACATGATAGGGTATGGATTAATTCTCCAAATCAAATCTTCCACAAAAGGATTTTCATTGCTTCCATAAGCATTTTGAAAGAAGTTTATAGCAGCATCACTTATTTCTTCTTATGTTTGGGATATTCGTCCATTTGAGTCGGTGATTTGGCATATGGAATTTATATTTCAGCAGTAGTTTGCATATCTGTGGAAAAAATTTGTTTTTCAATCACCTTCTTTTAATCAGAAAGCCTTGCTCTTTAATCTCCATGTAGATTCTTCTATCATTAGAATTTTCTTCTTCCTATGTTGCAGTGCTTGAATGTTGGCTCAGATGTGATCAAGAATGAAATGAGTGGAAATGGAGGCCACGAGAGTGTCCAGACATTTTTGTATTTTCACAAGCTCCTTTCTACTGTCCCTAATTTTCCTTTTCTGTTAGGATTCAACAGTTCCCCAGAGGGAGTCTAATTTTTCCATGATATTGAGCATAGGAGAGGATCCTGAGACATTAATACTTTCCAAAGTATCGTGCACTAGCTTATTAAATTTCGGATCCTCTAAGATTATTCTATTGAATTTGAAGGGGAAACCCGAGCGAAGTTCCTTTTTTCTACATTGCAGAGTGATGGGCCTATGACCTGATATAAAGTTAGTGATGGTGTTAACCCGGACATCTCCCAAACGGTCCAACGATTGCTCGTGAATCAAGAACTAATCCAATCTTTTAGCAACATAGGCAAAGCTAGAGCGTTCGTTGTCCCATGTAGGGAAAATTTTGGAAGGGCAAACATCGAGAAAATTGTTCATGATGATGGCATTCTGAATTTTCCCAGTGAGAGGATCAGATTTCCTGAAGCATCGTCAAACTTCATCGAGGCTGACAGTACAATTTAGGTCTCCTACTATAATTAGCATCTCTAGGTTCATCAAACCTGACAATATGAACCGGCCCCAAAAGTTCCCTCTATCTCTGTATGGGGCATATATGTTTAAGATATGTACATGACACGGTAGGCCATGAATACTACCTTCCAGTAGTATACCATAGAAACATTCAAAGGCCTTAATGTTGATCTAGCTATGGTCCCATAAGGCCACAAGACCTCGCAAGAGGCCCATAGCAGCAGTTGCAGATATATACTAGTTTGGAAACATTTTATGAAAATATTGAATAGTGTCAGGAACATTGTGCACCATTTTTTGAATGAGGATAATGAAATATTGTAGAGATAACAACAGGTTTTTGAGGGCTATATATTTAGGGGCAGTCCCCAAGCCCCGAATATTAAGGGAGAGGATGCACATCATGAAAGGTCTTTCTGAGGCATTTGTGCTCTAAGGGCCCGTGAGGGGAAGATGTTAGCAATCAGAATGTCAACAAAAAACCTATCCAAAGGGGAGGAAAATGGATTTTTATTGGATCGTCCCCGAAAGTGGTTACTGCCACTGTTTTGCTTCCTACACACTGTAATGTTTCCCGTCGAGGTCGGGCTAATGTTGGGGGATGAGGTGCCTGCCGATTTGTCGATAGTGAGGGTATGGAGATAAAGGGTCTTCCTTCGTAGGAGGAGGTCTAAGTCACTCCCGACCGAATTTGTCAGCGAGGCTGTGGGAGAATATGGAGGAGTAATACTAAGGCAAGGGCTTTTATCTTTTGATTGTCGGTGAGGTGGAGCCAGAGGTGCAACATATGCTATTTGCGAGGTGGATAGCATATCCATATATGGATGAGGAGCTATAAAGGGAATTGGAATGTCCTGGTTAGTTGCAGGCTCGAGAGGTGGATAACACATAAAAGCTGGTGGGCTATCAGAAGAAGGAAAATTTGATTTGGCCAAATTAATCAATGATGATGGTATGGTAATGGGCGAAGAAACAATTGATCCAAATGCATGTGGAAGTTGGGAATTCCGGCATGGGTGCATACCTGATTGATGGGGAGGATGCTTATGTGGCAAGTACTCTTTGGTTTTTAGACCCTGATGACCCATGTTCAAGTGAGGCCTCGTGGCACCTTTATAGCATCTTTTGCCTTAGAAGCATCCGCCTGGATGAGAAGGTCATTGTTCACGCATGTATCCAGTTCTGTGGTAGAAAGAGCATCTGGAAGGAACTCCCCAATAGTCAAATGCTTGCTGAAGAAAGGTGTCTCCCCAATGCAGTTCAATGTGGTCAGGGAATCCCCCTCTATAATCCTTTTCAATGAGGATCTAGGCTACCCTTTTGTCTTATGCTCCTAGGCAGCGAGGGTCCACGTAGATAAGTTTTCCGTTGGTGTCACCAATGTGAGCAAGTCTCTGTTTTGTCCATAATTCCAGAGGGAGTCCTTGTAATTTATCCATACTAGTTTGTTGGAGGGAGTATTACAAAGGGGATTGTACCCACTGTACCACTTATGGAGGGCAAAGAAACTTTTTCCATGAAACCATGGGATGGCTAAAATTTTCTCCATGTCTTTCTCACTGAGAAAGTGAAAGTTGTACCATCCCTTTAGAAGCCTAACAATCGTAGAAATGTAACCTAACATTGATTTCCATTTCTTATCAATCCATTTATGTGTTTTAGATTCTTCCATCTCTAAGAAATACCATCTACCAAATAAGGCATTTTTTTGGAGACTTGTAATACGGTCTGCGAGGGTATTACTGTGCAAAGCCAAAGTCCGAGGACGAGGAGCGGTTTTTACGCAGCGATGTTTAGAACGACAATGTTGTAATACAAGTCTGCCACCCAAAGGATCATAAGGCCTCTCGGCGACCTCTCGCAGGCTACCGTCATCCAAGATAGTGTGCCATGCATCAAGTGAGCGTGCAGTGCTTTGGCTGACATGGATATTAGCACCGATCCAATGGGATTCGACCTCCATAGTGGCATGAATGAGTGCAGAGGTGGCAGAGATGTTAGCATGAATTAATATTTTGGGGTATAGTATGGCCTGTAATTCAACAGATTCTAAGAGCTTTTTAAACAATTTTAGGTCTGACGTTATGAAAAAGGAGAACGTCTGACCTGATTAACTGTACAACTCTATTGGGATCACCAATTTTCGAAAAAAGAGGGAATCCAAGAGAGGGATAGGTACAAAGTTAAATGGAATATTGTGTATGGACGTCGCCGGTTAACAACCTGAAATGGGAATTATCTATTAAAAAATGATGACTCCTATTTCATACCCTATACCATTTTAAATGCGGCCTAACATGGCCGCTCGATACCCAGAGCATATTCATCTTCGTTTCTTTTTCAATGGCAATGGCATGGCGGCGTGTTATATCGGGGTATCAAGCGGCCATGTCAAGCCGCATTTAAAATTCTATAGGGTCTGAAATAGGAGTCGCCTTAAAAAACTGACCAAAAGAGTGTTACTGCAGATATGGCCTCATGTGGAAATAAATAGGTGTCTTGAGATAAGTGCGGATGACGCGTATAGAATAAGTGGCATAAATGATATGCACTATCAGAAGTGGATGGATTCCCACACTCCTCTGGGAAAGTTGAAACAACTCGGGAAAGTCTGAAACCGGCAAACACTGGAGAGGGTGGGGAAGGAACAAAACCAATGACGAAAACTGATAGTAATATGCTAGCAGCGAAACGGAAGGAATATCAATGTTAGTCGAATAAACCAAGTTTTCATGCAGCTAGAACAACGAATTTTAGCATCCGAAGTTCAAACAATAGCAATAGCACTAGTTACAGAGAAACCAAACATGACACAGCGGAAACCCGCACTGTTTGCAGGGGCTACAGAGAATTAGAAAGTTGGAAAGCTTGAACCATGATAGGAAATGACAGTCGAATTGATTAATAGATACGCAGTATGCGAGAAAACCAGTTAAACTCTCTTTTAAATTCTGTAATCCCAATGGCTTATGGAAATGGGGAGTTAAATGTAAACCCCTTAAGCCAAGAACTTAAGTATATTCACAGATAAGAAACAATGCTGTTTTAGACAATCCAGTAAGATTACGATGATTATTAAAAGGATAACATACCCAGAAAGAACATTTAGAGTGCAAATGAGCTTAAAAACGATTCAATTCTCAAACAGTTCAGGAAGTTGATGAAAACCGTTCTCTAATTTTACCCCAAAAACTGCAGCATTATTAGATGTCCAGCAAACAGACAGGAAATTTGGTCCCATAAACACATTTGACATGCATAAATACCTATGAGTTAGGCTTACTATTTGATCATGACGACCTACCTATTTATGTTGAAATCTAATTTCAATTGCGCACCTCAAAACCACCGCAGCAAAACCACAAACCACCTTGATGCTTCTCGGACCGCTTTTACGTGAAGGCAGTTTTTGTACAACAAGAGCCCAAGAAAATATAGTGTTGACGCGTGGCTCTCCCCATACGTCACCATCTCTGACAATCTCAGGAGGTAAAGTTCAACAAAAAAGCCTCTCCCGATATTGACATGAACCGTTCGATTGCGAGGATGATTGTCCACCGTCGGATTATTCCAAAGCTGCATTCAGGCCTGGAGGGAATGACATTGCATAAATTTTTGGGTTGACCGCCATTTATTTCAGTCAAGTAATTAATGTTATTTACTCCGGCTCGTAGGATATTGGTAAAGCCTTTAATTTTAATGTTTTTTTTTCTTATGGAGGTATGGGCATAGGTAAATGTTTTTAAATTTTAATGTTTTTAATATGTACGGGAGTATGGTCATATATGTAATGTAATTTTCTTTGTTTTTGTAGTTGCATACACATAGTATGTGTTATCTTTTTTTTGTGTTGACCATTCTGCAAAGAAGCAGTAGCACGCACAACAGTGCGAGTAAGAAAAACGAGGGAAGCAATGCGTAGGTAAAAAAAACACACACACAACAGTGTGAATGTAAAAGTGGGCTTATGAAATGAACTGAAGTTTGCATAGCAGTGCGAGGGTGAAGGCAAAAAAAATGAAGATCATGTTTTTGTAATATGCAAAGTGCATAATGTGATTTAAATTTTTACTGCAGTATATGTAAAAGTTTGTTTTACAGCAGTAAACGTAAATGAGATTTTCACACAGCGTAAAATCTCAGGAGAAGACAGAGTAACTTTTGTTGGTAAATTTCTTTTGGGTGAATCCTTCTCAGCAAAGAGGATGAACATGTATCATTGTTTTTTGTTTTAATGAATAGAAATCCTTTTCTGGGTATGTAATACTCTGTTCTTCATTCATTTTTTAAAAGCTTCCCTGTGCACAAAAGATCTTGTGGAGTAAAGGAAACAGAGCATTGCCTCTGTGTGTTTTATTTTTGTGTTTTTTGGATTTTACCAGAAAAATCCCCAACAGTGGTATCAGAGTAGGCTTAGGCTCTTTGAAGGTGACAAAGAAGTTGAAGGGAGGAGTCTTTTGTTGTAGCAGTAGATCTTCTCCAGCAGAGTGAAGGCTCAGTTAAGAAAATACTCAGGTATTTCACAAAGTTTTTTTATGTGTTGCTGAAGAAGCAGTCAGTTGTTTTAAAATACACAGTCAAGAAATTGAAGCATAACTAAGGATGCCAGGAATGGCCAGCACAAGCACTAGTATGGGTATGTTTAACACCCAGCTCCCATAGTTTAATGGGAAAAACTATGACTATTGGGCAATAACCATGAGAGCCCTGTTTGCCTCTCAAGATTTATGGGAATTAGTTCAAGATGGTTTTGAAGAACCAGCAGATGAAAATGAGTTTAATAGATTAACTCCAGTAGAGAAAGATCTATTAAAGAGCAATAGGAAGAAGGACTCAAAAGCCCTTGTATTTTTGTATCAAGCAGTGGACTAGAGTGTGTTTCCAAGGATAGCAGCAGCCAAGACATCCAAAGAAGCATGGCAAACTCTCAAGACAGCGTATCAAGGCATGGAGAAAGTGAAGACAGCAAAACTAAAATTGCTGAGGAAAGATTTTGAGAATCTGTGCATGAAGGAGTCAGAAAACATTGACTCATTCTTCACACATGTAATTGGTCTGATCACACAGATGAGGACTCATGGAGAAACCATTGAAGAAGGGAGGATTGTGGAGAAAATATTGAGGGTCTTACCCTCAAAGTTTGATGCTATTGTCACCACCATTGAAGAGACAAAGGATCTCTCAAACTTTTCAGTTGATGAGCTACATGCATCACTGATAACACATGAGCAGAGATTGAGTAGGAATGAAAACTCATCTCTAGAGAAAGCCTTTAAGACCCAGATGTCCTTTGGAAGAGGAAGAGGTCAAGGCAGAGGAAACAAGAGAGGAAGAGGCAGAAGCCAGAACAGAGGTGGAAGGAACAGTCCAGCAGATGCTCAAGGAAGAGGCAGCAATTCAAATCAGAACCAAGGCCAAGGCAGCAGCCAACAAAGAGGACAACATCATGCTCAAGGACAAAGGTATGAAAAATCCAATGT
>APFE031535265.1:0-22424 GCA_000404065.3 Pinus taeda | reverse complement strand
CTCGTAATTTTGATATATCATGTTGCATTTCTTCCTCTTCTTCATGAGTCATGCTAGAGATTTCAAGTTTCTTACTAGATGTTTGCATTTTCTTTCCTCGGGGCATCAATTACTGATAATAATTCTTTACTATGCCCTTTGGGTTCCTTCAAACTAATTTTTCAAACCAAGCTTATGCAAAATTTAAAAAAAAACTACACACCTTTTTTCACTTTGTAGGAGCTCGATATTGAATTTGACGTATCTCTGTAATTTTGGATAATCCAGTTCTATAATTGTTACCTGCAGTAGCCCTCTGTGTCCTATTTCCAATGCCACCAGTCTAATCAAATTTAGATTCTCCAAGGCAGCGTTATGCACAATCTCCCAAGATGACTTGATTATAGACCTTTCTAGAAGAGCGAACTTGTATGAAGTGCCACGTGTCACAATTTTGACCTTAGTATCTAAAAAATAGACATAGGAAATTATAGTCCATCCTCTTTCTGTAACTTCTTACGAAATTTCAATCTAATTCTCTAAACCAAAGTTATGATGATTTCCCCAGATCACTTGTTTGGAATGAAATTCAGGAGTCTACAAAAAGGCAAACTTCCTCAGATCATATCTCTGCAAATATAGCACGAAAAGCTCTGAAATTCGAACCCAAGGTTAATAACAATTTCGACCCAAATGGGGTTTTTTTAGTGTCTGAAATGTCACAGGAAAAAGTTATAGCACAAATGCGACAATGACCTATTTGGAGCAGCGAAATCCTGGAATTCAAGGCTCTGATATCAAATGTTATGAAAACAACTCACAAAAAGATAGAAAAGATAGTTGAATGCCTTAGAATTCAGCCTCTTCGAGGGGGCAACCTCCTTTACACTACACAAATGAAAAAACCTCATTTCTATATATAGGGGTCTAAGGGGTCACAGTATAACCAAGCCGACCTAACAATATAAATATAAAGGCACAAAAATAACAATAGAGGGATTCTATGGGGCACAATAGTAACAATATGGGGACAATAGGGGCACAACAATATTAATAAGGGATACAAATATAATAGTAATGGGGCATCACTAGTATTATAGGGACCTAACACATATCGTGCTGTAAATTTTCTTTTCATTGGCACAAGCTTGGAAAACATTGTCTTTTCATCCCCACACAAGAACCAAATGGCCCTCCTCTTCAACTTCTAGGTTACTTCCCTTGCCTCTTGGATATATTTTCTTTTAGCTTCCATTCACAAAAGAGCATCTCAAGATTCATCATTTGTAAAACCTTCCCCACTCCTATTTGAATATTGTTAAAGATCCATCTCAATATGAGATGATTCTTATTCATCCAACTTCCTTTTCTTGAAGGCCCTATCCATAGAGAATTTTTTGATTATGCTTAATATTTCGTCAAACTGGTTTCCTACGAAAACACTTTCCAGTAGATCAAACTCCCTCCAATGAGTTTTAAAAAATGTGATGGATTAATTTTCTTTTTTCCACGACTTCATTTTAAAAGGACTGGTAGGCTTAGTCTCATTCCCTTTAATTTTAAATAGAATTGAGAAATGGTATGATTCCCTTCTGTTTTCAACCCATTTCCTTGCTAGATGGATCATTTCAATAAGAGATTATAAAACTAAAAACCTATCTATTATTTTTTCAAATATTTCTTCATCCATTTATTGTTTTCTCCATGTTGGTTTGCACTTGTTGGGCTCAAGATCCACTAGCTTAAAACTTTTTAATTTGTGGGAGAAATATTATGCAAAGGTATTGATTCTCACCTTGGGCCCCCAAACTTATTATGCTCCTCGGGTTACATTTATACCCCCTTTAATTATCTAATAATTAGAGTCGAACACATATTTTTCAAATGATATATCCCAAAAATCCACCCTAACTAGATATGGACAAAAAACATTGATGATAGTGAAGGAGGAACCCAAATCTTTAGAAAACATTTATTTCCTTGTTGTGATTCAATACTCCATGAATTATGGATTTTATATTCTAAATATTTCATCACAATGCCATACCTCCTAATTTACCCCTCACATCTAGACAAATGAAATTCTAACCACCAAATAAAGATTCCAACAAATTTGATCAGATATCCTTGTCCCCCAGTGTCTCTCGAAGAAAAATTACAACCTGACTATTTAATTGTACTAATATTATAAGGGGACTATTTTTAGAGAGACTTGTTAAGACTTTAAAATAAAAGAAAATAACTTTCATTTGCAAACATCACTTAGGGCTTTTACTGCTCTACTGCATCATCAATGGACTGTTGAGTGCCCGCAACAAGTTCCTCGTGAGATTTTTCCTTATATTTTATCATATTTTATTTTGTTCCCCCCACATTTCCCTCCCTGGATGGAAATATAAATCTTAGACAAACCCCCATCCAAACCTTATCGATTCGAGAAATCCAAGCAAGAGCATAAATTGTACAAAATATCTCATTCTTCAACTTTGCCTTAAATTCATCTTAGTGTTGAAACTATCGGCAAGTAATTCCCATTAACTTCTTGGGAATATATATAGGTAGCCACAATGGGGAAAAGAGATGTGACCATAAAAGTATCAATTATTATTTTAGAGATATCCTCATCTAGTTCTTTCCAGTCTTAGATAAGGAAATATCAAGAAAAAAATGGGGGGGTTAATAAAAGAATTATCTGAAGAGATCGTCAGACTGGATCCTTATATCAACACTTGTACTGAATCCACAACATCTATCCTCACATATTATCCTTACTCATGGTTAGAGTCTTATCATCTGAGATAATGTTGGCATGACAATGTCCTCATGTTGATTCTTCTCTAATTGTTCTTTTACATGAGTCATCTTCTTAGCAAGAGAAGGTATCATAAATTCCTACTTTTTCCTCTTAAATATTCTATCCTTCTAAGGCCACTTGAGAAGAGAAACATTTCACTCCTTTTATAGATGACCATAACTGTACAATCTCCTAAATATGAAAGGGACTCATTTAGTATCCAAAACCTCTAGTCAAGCCTTGTCTTTGCCTAAATCAATTATTTATGAGATCACTTCTCAAAGATCAATATTGACTAAAATATGACCAATGGACATATCTCCTATTTCTTAATAATATGAATCATGATCTAGGTAAGTTCCCAAAGATTTATCCAATTTATTGAAAAATCGATCATCCCAATAGCTAGATGGTAGGCCCAGAAAACTTACCCAGATAGGGACAATATCCATTCTATCTCTATTGGCATCAAATAAAGGAGTCCATAATTCAAATAATATGTGAATTGAATCTATTATCCATAACTTTTTAGAGACCTTTTTCACTTTTGTTTTTTTATGATTTGAGAATATAATTTGGATCCACTCAAGGGGCCAATTGAAACCTTGGGATAGTTTTCAACCATGGTGTTTATGTTTTAGTGTACCTAGTCTCTTACAGTTCTGATGTTGAATTTTTCACCTCTTACTCTACCCATAAGGGATTCCCGCCCCAACTCTGCTTCCTTCATCATAGGAATTGTTTTTTCCACAGGTATGTTGCACATTATCTATGATAACAAAGTAATTTCAAATGAACTAGTTTAGAGTTGAATATGTTAATTATGGGGATATGGGCTAATATAGATTTGTATAATGATGAAAATAATCCTTTCATACTATACTATAATTATAATGAAGTGGATCATACTATAAGAAACTATCCATAACATTAGCAAATTTATTATTGGCATCACATTAAGATTGAGCATAATATTGTGTATTGCTTGAAGCTAATTATCAAATGGGAGATGACATATAGAAGGAAACATGGTGAATGTTTAGCTCTATAATCCTTGTTAGTGATATAGGAAGTCTGGGATATACAATAATTACCCTTTTAACCCAACACAGGACCAAGATTCATGTACATGTGGGATCCATGTATTAGGGACCTATTCAATGGGCCTCATAGAACACACCTTTGTTTGATGTAATCAGATAGACATGAGATGTGTGCAATGAAAATTAGGTGGTGTAGGAAATTTATCATGCACAAGATGTAGTTATGGTACAGGTGGAAGATATCTCATCTATCCCTGAAATGAAAGAAAAACCACTTCATCAATTCATGCATTTTTTAAGAAGTAGAATAGAGTTTGGTTAACTACCTATACCATTTTCCATTGGTAGGAAATAGTGGAATTTTAGTTGTTTTCTTCTAAAACATTAGAGACTTCAAATATACTTCAAGGCCACATATCAAATTCCTATTCTTACACTTTGAAGTTTAAATATTGTATAAGGAACACTCTCCACAAGTACACTTGATATTTCACATGAAATCATTACTTTCTTAGTGTGCCTGTTTTTAAAGGGTAGAGAAGGATATATTACAATACCTAATTCCTTTAATAATTTCTTCCTTATATTTGTATACTCATCCTTATAGATAAAAGATAAAAGAGTTAAAAGATAAAATATAATCCTTATCTTAGAAATACTAAAAAATTCACACCAAGACAAGAATATAGAGAGGAGCCCTTAACATAGGGAAACAATATCAAATAGAATTTATATAATAAATCATTCCATAAGCCATGAATTATTCAAAAATAAACATTCAACATATCTCAATACAATCATACTCATATATTTATACCTTCTTACGAGGATTTCTAGGTGTGTAGGGAAACTAGCCTTTATTTCTATGTTATTTCCTCAAACTACTCAGTGGGACTATTTATTACCCAACAAGTACCAAGAGGGAATGTTACATGATTATGAACATGTTATTTCATTATTCCCTTAAGTACCTCCCTCGGTACCACATTTTATCCTCCCTAGGTACATTACACATTCTAGCCCACTATTGAGAAACTAGTCTGTCAAATTGCACACAAATAGCTTACCAATAGAGTCTAGGAGATACATTGGATTTAATATTATACTATTCATAGGATGAAAATCCTCCTTGGTAAAGACACAGAAAATTGGAAATGGAGTTCATAACTATTTCGATTCCAAATAAAACCCATTGGTTTCCATGTGGTGTAGGGAGAGAGTCTCATGTAGCTAGCCTATTTTATTATATTTTTCTAAGTACTTGACCTTTACAATTGAAACAAGATTAAGTATTTGTTTTATAATTTTTACTTTTGATATCCTGATGGGACTATATATATTAAAAATTAAGGATTGAATAATTTACAAATCAAGTTATCATCACTTGTAGGAATTGAAAGTGTGTGGGATGGTAAAAATCATTCCTCCCAACCACCCGAGATGAACCTGATTAACACCTTACATAGTCCTTTGCTTAGAATGAATGCCAAATTCAATTAGATTTCAATAACATGGTATTTTAAGGGAAAATTAAGTGGAAATTTGGCATGTTATCAAAAGTGCAATACGTTCATGGTTTTATCAGGAATACTAAATGAAATAATTCAATAAGTTATTATTTTTTGAGAAGGGAAATAAAAAAATGAAGGAGAAGACAAACTGTGCATGTTCATCAAGGATAATGGGTACACTAATATAGCACCATCTTATTAGTCCATGTGGTACCATCCTTATGAAAAAGTTGACTTACATTAAAGCATCAAGCCTATAGGAGAATTGGAGCAATGAAGCTATCCAACATGCTAAACGTACCCATCCTATAAATCCAATATGGCACTAGATTCCTATTAAGTATATCATTAAATAAAAGAAAGTAGATTGTGAACATTGGAACTCAATAATTTCCTTATTTGTAGTTTCAAATGGAATACCAAAACTTAACACAAGACACAAGGTCATTTTATGTTAAACAAAATATTCATCACTCAATTTCCTTTGACTTTTCCATGTGTACTTTTTTAGGATATGCTAAAATATATATTAATTCAATAGAATTAGACTTATATTGATGTGATGCAATTGGACATATTCATTTGATTCATAGTACGAATTGACTTAATCAATATACCCATATTTTGATTTTATATCTATGTCGTTTTCTATAATTGTTTATCTAGGTGATGGCTCAAAAAGGGAGGATTATAAATTTAATTGTTAATGATGTAGAAATATGTTGTTTAGTTTTTTCCTTATTATTCCACTAATTGGATATGATTTTATCAATTAGATATATATATGAGCAATATTAATGATTAAAATTAGAGACCTTTTGTTAATTATATATACATATGATCAAGATTATTTGATTAATGATTAAGATTATATACCTTTTTTTTTCAGCTTTTTAAAGTTAAGAATAATATACAACATAATATTATGTAACAATGATACAGAACATCAATATGCTAGGTGTTTTGATATGGATATGATAAAAAATAATTATTAAAATTACACACCTTTTGTGAATTAGATATAGATATGATTTAGATTAATGATTAAAATTATACTCCTTTTACAAATTTTTAAAGCCACACCATAATACTATGGGACAATGATAGGAAACACTAATACTCCATGGGCTTTATTGTTCTAGAATATTTTGGTGATAACTTATATTCCCCAACTTTAGAAACAAAGTCTCCATTCATCTAGTGGACTCATGATCTTGAATGTGGACTACAATCTTGATCAAGATTAATGATTAAAATTACACACCTTTTGTCAATTAGATATAAATATGATCATGATTAATGATTAATATTATAAACCTTTTTTTCAAAATTTTAAAGTAAAAAATAATATACAACATAATATTATGTGACAATGATAGGCAACATCAATACGCCAGGTGTTTTGATATAGATATGATAAAAAATAATTATTAAAATTACACACCTTTTGTGAATTAGATATAGATATGATTAAGATTAATGATTAAAATTATACTCTTTTTACAAATTTTTAAAGTCACACCATAATACTATGGGACTATGATAGGAAACACTAATATGCCATGGGCTTTATTGTTCTAGAATATTTTGGTGATAACTTGAGAGATTCCCCAACTTTAGAAAAAGAGTCTCCATTCATCTAGTGGACTCGTGATCTTGAATGTGGATTTCCATCTTAATCATTTTGACTCAAGATGCATATCCACCTATATAGTGCTATCAATGAAAGATGAAATATAGTGCATGACAACCATCATTATATGTGAAAATCAATTGGTCCAGATTTCCCATAAAGGGGGTCCAAATTCAGAATCCTTGCCATCTCTCTCTATTACTATTCTAATATATATATCTGATGTGTATTCCAGCAATTGTTTCATTTTGTTAATTCTCAAATGCATTACGTAGGATACATTGCATATAGAATAAAATGTACTCCTGGTGAAGTTGGAACTGTATTTTGTCAACATCCCCGTCATACTCAACATCTATTAAAACACAGTCTCGAACCACGATTGGCAAGAATTTCTCAAATTTACCACGCTGCAATCCTTTTCTCACGGTCCTTTGTTTGCATGAAAGCGACTGAGGATGGGTCAGTTCTCATCACTGGGCAAAGCATACAGTGAAGAGAACAATATGCCTCTCTTTTAAAACCTGTGACAGACAAAAGAAAAATAACCATCAATCAGTCACTATTGGTCATACTTGGATTTTTGTATGTGAACAAAGGCATCCCACATTTTTCTTCTTCCTCTAGATGATCCTCGATAGCATCTTAGGCAGAGCTTTCCACAAATGGATCTTGTGATATATCCCCCTTGCATAATAGGTTTAGGGTGTCAAGGCAGTCATCCCTCATTCCTCTTATGAATATAGTCTTTATGATTTTCGGGTCGAAATCACTATGTTTAGATCTTTGCAAATTGTAGTGGAACCATTCCACATAATCTTCTAGGCTTTCTTCCTCCTTCTACATCATTCTAAATATCTCTTCCCTCACGTCCTTGGTCCTACAATATTCTTGGTACTTTGACAAGAATGTCTCCTTCATATCATTCCATGTAGAAATTGAAGTGGGGCCTAATCCCATGAACCATCTCAAGGCTGCCCCTTTTAAGGTAGCAGGGAATAATTTTACCTTTTGAGCATCTGCTATATAATCATAATTTCTACACAAGACATCAAACTAAAATAGAAATGTATCCGGATCTTCCATAGTCATCCGCTGAAAGGATGGTAAGGATGATAGAGGAATATTCTTCGTAGGAGCTCCACCCCTGAGATTCCCAATTGGGAATTCAAAAGTGGTAGTGGTGGTTTCTGTTTTAGCATTGTTATCATTGCTGTCCCTCATGATTAATTATTCTAATCCCCCCTATAGTGGATGTTCTTCCAGATATGTTTGTGATGGCTCTGCAGATGCGATTAGCGCCTTAGATACTCTTGGAGTTGGTTGTTTCACTACACTACCTAGATCCGGATATTGATAAGTCTCTAATTGATTTTCCTTCTCAGGTGTTTGATGTTCCCCCTTGGTTTCCTCTGGGCCCTCGGTCTTCATATTGTGGCTACTCATTTCCCCTTCCTTCTCATGAATCAAATCCTTGATCTTGAAGTTATGATTGCTGGCCTTAGAATGATATGGTCCCGAGATGGAGGGATTAGAGGTTGCTACTTTCACTATGGGAGTAACAACCTTATGCAGCCTTGTCTTCCTTCCCAAATCTTCACACTTCGTTTCCTTTTTACAACCCATCATTCTTGTGACTTATTAGAGTGGGGGTGATTTCGGTATCATTGTAAGTCCTAAAAAGTACACACATGGACCCTATGTGTATCAAATCAAACTCTAAGTATCTCAGCCTTTGACATTCGTGAGCCCACCTAGGTATGTTAGAGCGATGTACAGGTTCTTACCTCTCATCTTACCACCTAGCAACTAAAGAGCTGAAGACACACTAATCAAAGCATAAAAATGTCGTAAGTCTCCTAGTGATCACAATAGTGAGCCTACCCAGGTATGTTGGAGCGATGTACAGGTTCTTACCTCTCGTCTTACTACCCAGCAGCTATGGACTAGGAGCACTTCTACATTAAACAGACAACTTGGCTAACTGAATCATCAACTTGCAATCCCCATCAATGAAGCTAAAATGTGGTGTTGTTTTATCAACCTTAATTGACTCAGACTGCAACATTAATTGTCAACCCATGGTTGGTCTTGTTGTTTCAATGGAGTTCACACTATATGTGCCGATACACTTTAGCGAAGCACAAGAAATTGTAGAAAAACTGTAAAAGGTATTGTTGATCTAGTTTACTGAATCAATCATGTATAGAGATATATAAAAACCATCTACAAAATCAAATCAAACTTCACAGCTATTGAAATAAAAGCGCGCCACACTTAGAGCTAACATATATTCCACCTAGTTATTATTCCTTTGTTGTTTAACTCTATGTAATAGCATAAGATAAATAGAAAAAACAACAAATGAAATCCACAATATGTGCAGTAAAAACGAGAAACTATAAATCAATAAACTGAACTAAAATGTACACTACCTAATTGTTGTAATCCTTGCCAAAGAGGAAGGCCCTTCCTCCTTAGCAGGGTGCAAGAAGACACAAAAAGTGATTAAAGGATCAGTTGAGAAGCAATAACAACATCAATGTGCCAATTGATATTAAAATAACTTCAGGAGTTATAGGAATAGAGTAACAGTACTCTTTTATATGTGCCCCCAATACATAAAAATCTGAGTCTTTTATAACTATCACATCCCAAAAATTAGGAAATATATCAACCATGAGAATCTATGATTCTCATGCTCATCCAAAAAATAAAGAAGCTGCAACCTATTGTTAAATAAATATACATTAGTTACAACTGCTTGATTCTTGTTGCCTCAAAAATAAACAATCTACTATCGACAGTTGTTAAGTGGAATAGTACCCACATTTCTAGCTTTGGTGCAATAGTATTGAGAAAATGATGGTTCGAGCTAACGTGGCATAGCTAAAGACAGAACTATTGGTGTAACAACAGACCCACGTGAGGTGTAACATCACCCGATGTGTAGCAGCAACCTGTAACAACACCAATGTGTAATAGCAACCTGTAACAGCACCGATGTGTAGCAACAACCTGTAACAATAGCCACATGTTACAACACCTAGTATGTAGTAACAATATGTAACAACATTTAGGGTGTAACAATGAACTGTTTTACCCTTTCCTACAGCTAAGTCCTACTACCTGTTTTCTTCCACGAGCCAACACCTGGAAAGGATAAACTTCTCGACATGTTCCTTCAATTCTCGTCCAGTTAGCCTCAAAAATAAATAAAGCCTTGCATTTATTCGGTAAAATATAGTAAAGCAACATGACAGTAAAATGGATTAAAAAAGTAAGAAAATAGGGAATTTAGTCATATAAGGGCATAGGTCTGAAGAACATAGAGGTCAAACAAGGCAAAGAAGGTGGATAAAATGAGTGAAAAACCACATGTAACGGTAGTGTCTTAGATGAAGAGCTCTAGAACCTCCCGCTTATAAGCTCTTTTGTTACAAAGGCTTGTTTGATCCACTCTTGCCGAATATGTATCTATCTCAGGAATCTCATAGACTCATAGACGTGCTTCATGGTTTGATGATGATACCTTTGGTTATTTAGGATAATCTATGATGTTATCCTTCTTGAGCTTGGGTGATATTTTCTCCAATGGATTCTTGGATGGTGAGTCTTCCGTTCCCACTGGGAGGGAATCCTACCCAAGGCAACATAGGTGCTCCTACGTCACTTACCTGTGACGGGTTTGGTGTCGACTAGTTAGAGGTTCCTACCTCAACTACCACATGTCGACAATACCAGACCCTATGTCAGGCCTATAAGCAACTCCATGGTGTTGACAATAATACTGAGAGGGGGGGGGGGAATCAGTATTATCTAATTCTTTTGCCAAATCTTTCTTATTTATACTTTGAATTATTTTTGCATACCAATACCATAAATAATGAGCATGAGCAAGAAAAGAAGACAGTCACATCAAAGAACACCAGATATAAGGTGGAAACCCAATGTGGGTGAAAACCACCTGCTGCAATATGTCTCTATCTTCTTTCAAATTAGAAACTTCTTTTACAATGTTTTTGTACTGGTGCAGTCCTTTACCAGTACGCAGGTTGCAACCTGCAGAGAGCTAAAACTCTCTCTCGTTTTCCAGTCTCTCCTGGAAGGGAGCTACAACCCCCTACTTCTTTTCAAGGACCACTTTTCATAAATTTTCAAATTGGATCCATATACATAAAATGATCATCAAGTACATGTAAATTATACAGTCAGCTGTAATAACCAGATCAACAATAACATAACTGAACCCAGAACACCTTATCAACAAGAAAAATTCAACCAACAAAAGATCTTAAAACAGATATGCAGTTTTTCTTTTTACTGGCCTGCGTCGCTATGCACTTCACTCTCTGCTTCTCTACATATACCTGCAGAGTTACTTCTGCTGTACTGCGTGGCCACGCACTGCTCCTTTCACTGATCTGCGTATAGTACGCACCAAAATGTACTATCGCGCCGCGTACTACACAGTAGGCACGCACCCAGAAGAACTATCGCACCGCGTACTATCGCAGTAGGTACGCATCCAGAAAGATTGCCACGTTGCGTACTCAAACAGTAAGCATGCACCTGAAACACTGTCGTGTTGCGTACCCACGCAATTCACCTTTGTCGCCTCTGCGTACCCACGCGCTGCCCCTTTGTCTCTTCTGCGTACCCACGCACTGACCCTTTGTTTCCTCTGCGTACCCACGCACTGTCACTGTTGATCACTTGCACACCTCTGATTAGGGCCAAAAATACAGTCAGATACTCAGATCTGATCTTGCGCTCGAGAGATCACCCTTCACAGATTCGCTTCCAACTTCTCTTCTAAAGATCAAGCTTTTAAACTGAGAACCCAATATCAGATCTTAAGATATTCAATACACAAAAGATACCCAAGCCAAATGATCTCCTTACTTTATATAGGCATGATCTTCCTTAAATCATGGACTAATACCACGGGCCAAAGCCATGATAATATAATACCGTCGGCTAAATACCATAGGAAACCCCACGTGTGCGCGCTTTTACTGTCTTGAAGTGTGTGCACTGGGGTACGCACCCCATGAATGGGTAACCCGCGTATTTGGACGCGGTCCCTGCACGATATACCTGCAGGTACGCACTTCCTGAACGGTTCCCCTGTGTACTTCTTTATTTTCATCAAAATGAGAGCCATGCCATGGGTGTTGCCATCAAGTACAACATCTGAAACATATAATCATATCAGAACCATAATGCCAACAATCAATTCTTGCGGTGAAAGTAGATGGAAAACAGTGGAAGGATAGAGATTGAGAAATTCAATGGGAAAAGTTTTGAGTTGTGGAATCTCAAGATGGAGGATCTGTTGGTGGATAAATATTAATGGATCATGGTAGATTCGGGTGCTAAACCAATGACAATGTTAGCAGAATAATGGGTGAAGTTGGATCGGAAGGCAAAGAGCACAATACGGTTGTGTATCTCAGATTTAGTATTGTTGAATGTATAAGGGGAAGCCACAACAAAAGCTTTATGGGACAAGTTAGGGACTTTGTAACAATCTGTCTCTAGTGAATGAATTGTTCCTGCATAAAAAGCTGTATAACTTGAGGATGAAGGATGGAGACTTTGTAATAGATCATATGGATGCCTTTAATATGGCGGTAAGCCAGTTTTTATCTGTTGATATAAAAATTTCAAATAAAGATAAGTGCATCAGTTTGTTGTGTTCTCTACCAGATTCATGGGATAGTCTGGTTGTTGTTATAGGTAGCAATAAAACTACCTTGAAGTTTTATGGAACAGTCTCATCCTTGTTGTCAGAGGAGATGAGACGAAAAAATATAGAGAGCTAGAATGGAGATTCCTTGTCTATAAGAGGACAATCTCATAACAGAAATAGAAATAAGTCCTCAAGTGGGAGATATAAATCTAGAGGGAGATCTAAATCTCCAGGAACTCTTGTAAAGGTATGCTAGAAATGTGGAAAAGAATGGCACTACATAAACGATTGTAAATCTAAAACTCCAGAGAAAGGAAAGGGATCTTATGATGCTCCTTCTGCAGAGATGAAAACCACCTCAAATGAAGGTGGGGATGTGCACTTGGTTTCTTCTTCAAGTACAAGTGTAGATAATGAGGCATGATTGACTGAATCGGGTGCATCCTTTCACTTCACTCACCATAGGGAGTGGTTCTACAAGTATGAGAAATATGATTGTGGTGATGTCTTCTTAGGGGATGAAAGGAAGGACAAAATCATCGAATGTGAAAAATTCAAGCTGAAGTTGCAAGGTGGAAGGAATAGAACACTTCCTGGTAATCTGGATATTCTTGCATTGACCAAAAATCTAATTTCTATAAGCAAGATGGATGATGTAGGTGTAAAAAATAGTGTTTGAGAAAGATACCTGTAAGATGGTTTGGGAGCACTGGTATTGATGTAGGGAGTTCGAATTGGAACTCTGTAAAAGATTATGGGTAGCATTTTTACTGATGGGTGCAACAGTTTTGTGGTGCCTGAAAGTGGAGCAAAAACTCTAGTGGTTTCTAGAGAAAATACCATGCTATGGCATCAATGGCTTGGATAAATTGGAGAGAAGGGCCTTCGAATATTGCATGGTAATGGTATGATGGAATGTATGTTTAATTACACTTTGGCTTTCAATTTTTGTGAACATTGTGTATATGGGAATTCGAATCAAGTGAGTTTTCCCTCGGGTGCTAAGAGGGCGAAAATGATATTAAAGCTTGTGCATAGTGATGTGTTTGGATCTATGTTGATTCCATCACTAGGTAAGTTTGTGTACTATGTTTAATTTATATATGACTTCTCAAGGAATACATGGATATATTTACTTAGGAATAAATCTAGAGTATTTGACAGGTTTAAAGAATTTAAGTTCTGGTGGAAAATCAGATAGAGAAAAGGTTATGGTGTTGAGGAAAGATAATGGTGGAGAGTTCTGTAAGAAGGAATTTGAAGAGTTTTGTAGTAAGTGTGGTATATCATAGAAGAAGACTACTCCATACACTGACCTCAGCAAAATGGTGTTGCAGAAAGAATGAACATGACATTGATGGAAAATGTAAGAAGAGTGCTCAGTGGTGCTAGATTAGGGCAGAAATTCTGGGCAGAGGTAGTGGATACTGCATGTTACATGTTTAACATATCACATTCTTAATCATCAACTTTGGAGGATAAGAGTCCACATAAGGTATCAAATAGTAAGAAACCCTCTCTTTCACATTTGAGCGTATTTGGCTGTGATTCATATGTACATGTTCCAAAGGAGAAAAGAACCAAGTTGGATAGTAAATTTGAAAGGTGCATCTTTATTGGGTATAAGGATGGTTTAAAAGGTTATAAGATTTGGAACCTATAAATAAGGAAGGTTGTGTACAACCGAGATGTGGTGTTTAGAGAGGTGAAATATTTTATTAAAGATGAAGTCCTACCAAAGGAACCTAAGAAGATATAGTTTGAGCTATAGGAGGAAGAATCTGACTCTACAGTAGAACAAGAATCAAAAGAGGAGGAGCCACAAACTCCAAGTTTGAGAGGATCAGTTTGAGAGAGAGGGCAACCAAAAACGTATAGTCCATATGCTTTATGTTTAAATTTTTCTTTATTTATTACTGATGATGATCCCGTAACTGTCAGGGAGGTAGTAGATTCAGAGGATGGAAAAATCCGGAAAGAGGCCATGGTTGATGAAATGGCATCTTTGGACAAAAATGAGGCTTGGGATCTGGTGGAGTTGCCAGCTGGAAGGAAACCCATTGGAAGAAAATGGGAATTTAAGAAGAATATGAATGCATAAGGCAAGGTGGAGAAATACAAAGCTCGATTAGTAGAAAAATGTTATTTCCAGGTGCCAAGAATTGATTTTGGTGATATTTTTTCTCATGTTGCCAAGTTAGCTTTTATTAGATTACTTTTATTTGTCGTCATTGCTTTTGATTTTGAGGTAGAATAGATGGTTGTGAAGACAACATTTCTTCATGGGGATCTGGAAGAAGAGATCTACATGAAGCAACCGAAAGGCTTTGCAGTGAAGGGTAAGAAAGAACTGGTATGCAGGTTAAAAAAGTCTTTGTATGGGTTAAAACAATCACCAAGGATGTGGTATTATAAATTTGATACATATATACGGGGACTTGGCTTCACTCGAAGCAGAGCGAATCATTGTGTGTGTTTTAAATTAATTGGTGACCATGTTATTTATTTGAACTTGTATGTGGATGATATGTTGCTAATTGGAAATAACAAAGAAATTAACGAGGATTTGAAGACCTACTTATCCTCCAAATTCAACATGAAGGATCTTGGTGCTGCAAACTATATGTTGGGCATGGAAATTAAATGAGATCGGGCAAAGAGGAAGCTCTGGTTAAACCAAAGGAAGTATGTTAAGGCAATATTGTAGAGGTTTAATATGTAGGATAGTAAACCGGTGAAGGTTCCTATTCCTGTAGGTGTAAAGTTATATGTTGAACAATGTACTAAGACACAAGAAAAGGAAGAGGACATGTCCCATGTTCCATATGCAAGTGCAATTGGTAGTCTAATGTATGTAATGTTCTGCACCAGACCAGACATTGCACATGCAGTGGGATTATTGAGAAGGTTTATGTTAAAACCAGGGAAGGAGCACTAGATATCAGTGAAGCAAGTTTTCAGGTATTTGTGTGGCACTAGTGATTATGATTTGTGCTACCAAGGAAGACTAGGATTGGACAAAGTTTTGGATATTCGTGGCTTTGTTGATGCAAATTGGGTTGGAGATATGGATCAAAGAATATCTACAAGTGGGTATGTGTTTAACCTATATGAAGGAGCAACCAGTTGGATGACCAAGAGAGAGTTGTAGTGGCACTTTCAAGTACAGAGGTAGAATGCACGACAACCACTCATGCAAGCAAGGAAGAAATTTGGTTGCAGAGATTGTGTTCAAGTATGGGGTTGGTACAATGAGCTATAAGGATAAACTGTGACAGCCAAAGTGCAATTTTATTGGCAAAGGAACCTACTTACAATTCAAAGACAAAGTACATTGATGTTCAATATTACTTTGTGACGGATATGGTTGAGGACAAAAAGGTAAAGGTGGACACTTTGAAGAATGTTGCAGATGCATTGACAAAGTCTATGAACACTGAGAATTTTTCTTGGTGTAGAGAAATAATGGCCATTGCAGGTCTGGATCAATGACTAATCTCTCTTGTGACCCCATATGTGCAAAGAAAATAAGTGGGAGAATGTTGTGTGTGTGTTATATTCTTTCCACAACTAGGCTCACACATTGTGCATTGCATGGGTGTAGCAGGGGGGTCATAGGGGGGCGATAGCCCCCTTGCATGAGGTCTGGGGTGGCGCCCCGAGATTTTTTTTATTTTATTTTATGCGGACCTAAGGATGGGGGGTAGACCTACCCATGGTTTTGTACATAGGTTTTGCACATGGTTTTGGGCATGATGGTTTTCTTCCCATGGTATTTTGCAGATCTGGTCAAGGGAACTATGGTTATGTTCTAATCTAGGGTTAATGGATTGGGGTTTATGAACGCTTTGACATGTATATATATGTATTGTAACATTGAAATGAATATAATGAAAAATAAATTTGGTAGCCCTGGTTTTGGGATCCAGGGGAAAATCTCTTTTATATTTGTTTTTTATTCTCGCCATTATTTATTTGTCTATTTGAAGAATTCGTTTGTAGGTAATTTATGTACAGGGTTAAAACCTACAACGTTTTTGTATATGTTGACTTGGAAGCATATTGGTTGCATAGGGGATATTATTATTATTATTATGTCATTTAGAAACTCATGAAAGAAAAATAATGCTTTCTTATATTCCATTATATTTTTGTTAAGACAAATTATTAGAAATATATCAAAAGACTTAAAGACATGCTGGGAAAGGATGTGCTTAAGAAAGTTGGGGTTAAACCCAAGCATGTGAATGACTTGATTGTCAATCGATGAGTGAGATAGGTGGAGTGCAACCATGTGCATATATGTTTAATGCATCATTATCAATGTGATATGGGCTTTGTATCTATCTTTACTAGCTGAAATCATATATACCAAGGAAAATATTGGCTTACTCTGGACTATAGTATGATGACCTTGATGTGTATGCTTTGGGAACGTGTAACAAGTGTAAGGCTGAGATTCAACTAACGTGATGATTGAATTCATTATGTTAATTTTGACTCTTTATATATCTACACTAATGGAAACTTAACAAGAGTTACCTTGAAGGATGTCACTTTTAACTATGAATATAGATTCATGAGAAATGTATATGAATTAATTTGATGTGTTAAAATATGTTTTGGGAATAGATTCTTAATGAGTAAGAATGGAATTCCTATGATTTTTTTGACACGATTTTTTGTAGTTTGGGTTGACATTATGCATCAAATAACTTGAAATTACTCAAATACTAGGTTGTGGTATGACCTTCCTAGTAAACAAGAGGCTTAAATGACTTGTGCATGAATGGTTGTGGTATCCATTTTAAGGAACACTTGAAGGTTATGTTTTCTTTAAAGTTATGTATGGGTGTGGAATCCATACTAGCATATATCTATGAGATAATGTATGGGTGTGGAATCCATACTAACATATATCTATGAGTTGTTGTGTGTGGAGCATGACTGTTCAGAGGTCTTTGTTTCAGCCAGATGTATACCCCAGGAAGTTTTGTACACCCCTCCGGGGGTCTGGGGGGGCCGATCCCCCCCGGCTGGGGGGTCCGAAGGCTAGCGGTCCCCCGGCGGGGGCTCAGGGGCAGTGCCCCCGAAGCTAAAAAAATATGTAAATTTGCCTTGTAAAAGTATAGTAATTTCTAGTCAATCTGAGCCGTTCATTAAGCGGATGATCTGACGATAGAACTTATGTTTAGTTTAGGGTTTTTTGCCCTAGAAGGCAACCCCTCTCTTTGTATGAGGGCATTGTATTTGAGGCAGTGATAGATGTGTATTCTATGTATGAGTAAGAAACAGAGAGGTGAGACTGTGAGAGAAAACAGAGGATATTACAGCAGATTTGTTGTAGGTTGTGTCTCTTCATTTTGCTGGACAATAGAAAGGAAGGACTGGCTGTTCGGGGTGGACGTAGCCCAAACTGGGTGAACCACGTATATCTGTGTCTCTCTTGTTTTGTGTGTTTTCTGTGTTTATATTTCTGCAATATTTTGTGTTCCATTGCTCCGTAATATTTAATTTTCTAACATGAGCTAAGTAATGAGGTAAGGTATGGGTGTGGGATCCGTACTGACATATATCTATGTGCTAAGTAATTATTCTGGTTAGAATGAACAAATTATTATGATGGAATCTCATAAACATGATTAAGGAGGGTTGATTATGTGTAATTAAAGTTAAATGGATACAGATTCGTAGGAAGGTTAAATAAGAATGTAGGTCAACCTAACAGTTAGAGGAAAACGACTACATGTTGAGAAAGGACAATGAAATAAAATGGAATGCTGAAGCAAAAAGGTCATTCAGTGAGGTAAAGTCAAGCTTGACTCATGATCCTGTTTTAGCCAGTCCTGATTACACTAAGGATTTCAATATTTTTTCGTTTGCTTTAGAGCATACTATTGCAAAAGTAATACATAAAAACGAGGGATATGAAGAACCCATATCCTTTTTCAGTAGGGGGTTAAGAGATGCTTCTTTTATGGAAAATCAAGTTTTTGCCTTGGTAAAAGCCTTGAAAGATTTCAGAGTGTATATACTGCATTCTCATATAATTTCTTTTGTTCCCAATGAATTAGTGAAAGACATCCTTACTCAAAATGATCCAGAAGGAAAGAGAGGTAAGTGGATCGCTATTATTTTAGAATATGATATTGAGATTAAGCCCACAAAACTTATTATGGGATAGGGATTGGCCAAATTGACGACTGAATCGAATTTGCATACATTGGATATCAATTTTATTACTACTCTAGATGGTGAAGAAGAGTTTGTTTAACAGGTATCATAAAGCTTTGTTACTCCCCCCTGGTGTATAGCATTGTTTATGTTTTGCATCATTTACAAGCTCCACCGAGTCTGACAAAGACTAAAGAAATATTTCTCAAATTAAAGGGTATCAAATTCTGCATTCTGGATCAAGCTTTATATTGGAAGGATGCTGGAGGAATTTTATTCAATTTTTTATTAGAGGATTTGGCAGATAAGATAATAGAACAATTTCATAATAGTAGCATTTAAATAGTAAATCACCTTCAATGAATGGTAATCAAGTATAGTTGAAGGAAAATCACTTAAATTATAATTAATCAATCCTAATAGTTCAATCTCGACTTAATCCTCAATATTATTAATATTACTATTATCTTTTATGATACTATGATATTATTATTAAAATGGAATTACAAGTCACCTTCATCTCCTCAATCACTTCACACCTCTCTCCTTAATGACTCTCATATCTCTATGTAACTCTTTATCTCTTTTAATAATACATTACACTCTCTTTTACACACTCATCAAAGAATGGCATATTCCTCTTACACTCATTAAAGACATGTCATAAAAGATTCCTCTTATGCTCTTTTTCATGCATATGTTACATTGTCCTTAACTAAGGCATGCATACCTCTCCTTAATGGCATGAGATACACTACGCTAAATGGAATACAAGGTATGCATATTACTCCTCCTTTATGATAAGATTTTTTTGCTCCTCCTATATATGTGTCTCATGTATTCTCACTTGAGGGGAGGTGCATGGTGATTCCAAGAGTTTGAGATATTCAAAGAAGATTGTGAGAGGGAGATATTTGGAGAGTAGCCAATGCTAATCTAAATTACTAAGTAGCTCTACCTAATGGAGTTGAACATGAGTGGCATTGAGAGGAATTAAAACTTATCTTCCTCGGCTTTCCTTGCATATCTCTCTATTGCTATTTTGGAATTGCTTGTGAGCTCTTACAACTCGGCGGTTCTGGGGGGAGAAGTTCTCCTTGGATATGGTTGGGTGGAAAACTAGATGGTTCAATTAAGTTGGTTAAGGAATCAGGGATGGACCATGATTTTAGTTGTTGGAATTGAATATCGCATTAGGTATATATTTAATTTCCTTGAAATTTTAGGAAATTTAATTTTTGAGAGCATCTTACTTTCATTTAAGCTTATGTTATCTAAAAGCTTATTTGTTAAGTTGAGAATGGAGACTAAGAGTAGTCTATATGTATGGATGCTTATACTTCGAGTTGGAAATATATTGGTGTAGTTTATTGTACTAACCTTGGTATTGTATCAAACTAAGGAAGAAAAGCCAAATATTTCTAACTGTAATTATACTGAAGAATTGTGAAAGAGGTCGGGTAAGAGTTTCATGACTTATGTTTTTGTGTTGTTTTAATTGAAGTAGGTAGTTAGATTCATTTTAGAAAGGATTTCAGGGTATGTTTGCAAAGTGTTTGACAAAATATGTGAGTGAGTAATGCTATCAATTTATTTATGCATGAATAAGTGTTAACTTACAACTTACAAGACAAGTAAGAAAATGGACATGTACCCAAAATATACCTGGAGGTATTACAAAATCAACCCTTAAAAAAATAAAAATAATGACAGCTAAAATATGGCTTGGAAGATCAAAGGCTTAAGGTAAGTTTGAGGTAAATTTCAGTTATGGCTTATGTTTCGTATTCTTATCAATAATTCAATGTTTTTCGATTCAAGTTTTTGTTATAGTACTACTAAAATTTTGACAGAAAGACTTAATGGCTATAGCATTGAGGGCTACCATGTGTTTGCCAAATTGTAGCAATGGCTGCAATAAGCTTGTCAAATTATGTGAAAGGAATTAGCTTGTGGTTTGTCAAATGTTTCAAGAACTCATATGGCAGATTTAGAAATGTGTGAATTCAATGAACATATCTTAGTAGCATAACTCTGGGTTGTCTTTCCTCATGCAGAGCTACAAATGAAAGTTTTCATTCCATGTTTGTTGTTTTGGATGTGATTCAACCCAAAATCCTGGGGTATCCATGTCTTATGGACATGAACCTCCCTATTTGATTGCAAAAAAATACTTTTAAGATCCCATATCGTAAAGCTGGGCAATTTTATAGATTATTGCTGCCAACTATGTCTACATGTTGTCAAGCTTTTGGTGAAGGATTAAGATGATTTAGTTTCTATTTTAATATGCCAATATTTGAAGTTTTAATTTATGATTTTTATGATTAAATAGGTTGAGTAAGAATCTTATATTCATGTTGCTAATGGTTTTCAAAATTGTATTAAGAGATGATGGCCTCCAAGTGTTTAACCAAATGCCTCAATGGTTGTATATTGTATGCTTGCAAATTGTTTGATAAAAGGCCTCAACGGTTGTAGCCTTTATGCACATAAATTCTTAGAGTAAATGTCTCACGGAATATAGAATTTATGTACCAGATATTTATGAATATATTATTCAATGGATGTAGCTTCCTATGTCTACAAGCTTTTGTTTAAATGTGAAAATAAATTTTAGTAAAGTTGCAGAAGTATGAATAAATTAGCAGGACAATGTTACTTTTATCATATAATGCTATCCTAAAAAAAGGGGTGATGTTGGAAACAATTTTATAATGTGTTAGGGTCCCACCTGTTAGCGCTTGAAATTTCACCTAGGCTGAGATAGACAAATCTCAAGGCTACATCAAACCATTCAGCCTCGTAGCTAGCCCTACGAGGCAGGAGAAGGCTCTCTCCGGTCAAACTCGGTAGATATTTCAATAGGATGAGCTGACCCAATTAGGAACACTGATATTAGGCTAGTAAACTGATAAAGAGGGTTGATTTAAAATTTTTGGGGTTTTTGGTGGCAATTGGAGGGAGTGCAATTCAGGGTGCGGGGATTGAGCTCAGTTTTTGCAGGGGGGGTCTTTGTGGCAAGGTAGGAGTTTGTGCTGATGCCTTTAGCTAAAATGGATGATCAAGGAAGAAAGGAGAAAAGCTAAAGAGGGAAAACAATGACTTTGAATCCTCTCTAGACAGTGGAAAACATAAACCTTAAACAAATTTAAAAGCTGAGCATGGCATGCGTGAATTCAAACTTTATCACTTCATTTGTTTAATAAGCGGCAGTAAAGAAAGAGATGGAACACATAAACACACTTGCAATTACAATAAGAGAACACACCATCAACACAAGAGTCCACAAGAATCCCAATGATGTCTGCAAAACCCTGGTCTTCCTTTTCCTCAAATTGCAGAGATACAAGTGAAATATACAATAGGAGCTTCTCCCTCAAGAGTCCAACCATGAAAATGAGTAAGAGAAGGCATAATATATAAGATCTAACTCCTTTCCCCACCTCTAGGGGTCGAGCTCAGCTTCCTAGGAGCTATTTCAACTAATTCTAAACTAATCACTAGATAATAGGCAGTCAAAACAACTTGCCTCTAAAACTTAGGAAACCTATCCATGCATTAAATATTTACCAATTACATCAAGGAAACTTCT
>APFE031535259.1:0-19530 GCA_000404065.3 Pinus taeda | reverse complement strand
AGGGTGGACATGTTGAGGTAACAAAAGCATTTGCCTTAAATTTTACAGGTTTAAGTTCTAAAGTGTCTATGTTAGAATTCTCAGTATCTCTAGAGGTTATTGCTAGGGTGACTGAAATTCCGAGAGGAGGGCAGGAGTGGTTTAAAAATTTCAAATTTGATATGAACCCCTGCAAGGAATTCCTGAAGGAACCTTATGTGAATGAAGATCTCATAAAGGCTGTGCCAAGGAATTATGTAAAGGAACACTATGCACTTCTCCTCACATGTATTCAAAAGTATTTAACATGCGAAGGGAGATATACTAAAGTTTACTCCTATCATTTTAAGCTGTTGCTGCATTTCACAGGAAAAGCATCTATAGATATCCCATTTTACTTGTTTTGTAGCCTCAGCAAGGTGTGTGATAAAATTCATTTGAAAAAGGATAATTGGGAGACATCACTGTTTCATCATGGTTTAGTAAAACTGTTAGTGTTGGATAGTCTGCAGAAAATTGGTCGGGATTGGGATTCTTTTATTTTTATGGCTAGTTTTCAGAGTAAGACAGGCCTCACCCCATTGCCTGTTAGGGAAAGAGAAGAGTTAATTGAGGAACCTACTCTTGCTGAGCTTAAAAAGGAGATAACAGATAAGAAGAAAACCAAGGTCAAATTGCAGAAATCAGTGAAGCCATTGGTTATCAAAGAGCCACCTCAACCATCGTCAAAAGAGAAGGTCAAGCACAAAAAGGATGCACCTGGACCAAGTGGGGCCGAAAAGGTATCAGGAGTGAGGACAAGAAGCCAATTAAGCAAGGAGAAGGGCAAATCAGTAGCTGTTGAAGAAAGTCCAATATCGAAGGCTAGTTTAAATGATTTGCTTAAGGCTATTGATTTTGAACAGGCTAAATCAGTGCATATTGAGCCAATGCACATTGACTTAACTCAATCATCACCAGAGAGCACTAAAAAATCAAAGGCTTCGAAGAGGTTAAGGTTTGATGACCCTGGTGAAGAGTTTGTGTTTAAACCACGAAGGCCAGTTACAAGGAAACAAATTAAAGAGGCCGAGAAGGTGCATGAAGAAGGGGTAGCTGTAGAGATGCCCAGAACAGAAGTAATTAAACAGCTGCCCAAAACAGAGGAAGCAGAGAAAATAAAGAAAAAACCGTTTACAAGAAAACAAGTGAGAAAAATGGAGAAAAAATCCAGAACAAAGGAAGCAAAAGACGAAAACACTGCATCTACAAAGAACCAGTGGGAGGCAACTGAAAGAGAAATGGCTGAGATGGAGAGGGCCGTAGCTGAAATCACAGCCATGGAAAAGGAGGTTGCAAAATTGAAAGCACAGCTAAATAAATTAGCTGCCAAATGAAATTGCAGAATTCTGAGTCAGGTGTTGTTCCAATGTTTTGTTTAATTTTGTTTAAGTTCATTATTTTAAGGCATGTAAGCACGGCTATATAAATCCAAGGTAAAATAGGAGTTTTGAAGCTGATGGCAGAGCTGTTAAAATCACAGAGAATATCGAGATATTCACTAAAGACTGTGTTTTTGAAAAAACAGCAGTTTCGTAGCGCGGGTGTTGTTTTTTGAAAAAAATAAACAGTTCAATGATGAGGTCAGCAAATTTTTGAAGAGAATGCTTAATGAACATCAAGGAGACCACATAAGGCTAGCAGGGCCATCCAGATAATGATAAGTGTACATTCTCCATAAAGGTCAAATATTTTGTCTTAAGCTACAGCTTTAATAAAGGTACTTTATTACCAGTGGTTAGGGTTTGGCTGAAGATGCATACGAGGATTTGGGCTTGTACACCTGTTCAATCAACAAGGCTTCCAGCAAATCTGGGAATATGGTGATGCTCGTCAATTTTGGGGTATTAAAGAGCTGGGAACATATTGCTTAACTTTCGAAGGATGGTGGGAAACAAGGGCCGAGAAAACAGGGGTTTGTTCTTATGATTAATGAACCATCAGCACATTCAGCATCCAATCCTAATCTTGTTCCTTGCATCCTTATCTCAGCTATCACGGCCAAAACTAAAGGAGGCAGCTGTCGAAGATCTAGAAAGGAATCATGTAACGAGGAGCATAGAATTAGAATTTAAGTTTGATTAGGACTCTTTGTAATTACAGCTTAATACTTGGTGTGTTTAATGAGTCTATTTAAAATAGATAGGGGTAGTTAATGACAGTCATCGAGCTCCCCTCATGCTGGAGGAGGAGGCTCAAAGTATTTAAGAATGTTTTTCTATATATAGATGAAACTCTGATGTAATGAGGGTTGGATATTTTGAGAAACAGAGTATTGCTTTGGCTGTGTAAAAGACTTTTTACAGTAATAGAAAGACTACTTTTTCTTCTCAAGATTCATACTTTGTTCAAATGCTCAAGATGTATGTGGTTTTGTCTTATCCTTCATATTTTACAGCTCTATAGATATACAATCACTCTGAATTCACCTAGTGCTCAGACTTCCTGTGTATATTTATAAGTTGAGATTAATTTGAGAGATGTTTTGAGTGTTTAAACATTACATGCCTTGACTTCCATGAATGAGTAGTTGATAGTTTACTAGAATGGTGTTTGACTCCATGAGCCCAATGGAATAAATCTTATGTTGTTTGTCCAACCAACATGTTTATTAAGTTTTGATTTCAAGAGTTAGCCCTCTTAGTGTTTAAAGATAAATCAGTAGTTTATTTTGAGAGAGCCCTCTCAGGTTAGGGAGGCTAATCCTTAGCCAAGAGTCTGGTCTGAAATAGTTACATAGAGTCTAACTGATTAGCAGCCATCAGTACTGATTTTGTGATAACACCATGTTGTCCACAAAAAATGAAAAACTCATATGATATAAACTCTCCTCCTCTATCATATCTAATACATTTTATTTTTAAATCTAATTCTTTTTCTACAAGAGCCTTGAATACTTTAAATTTATCAAATGCTTCATCTTTATGTTTTAGTAAGCCAATCCAACACATTCTTGTAAAATCATCAATGAATATGAAGTATTGTTCATCACGAAGATAATTATTTCTCATAGGACCACACAAATTAGCATGAACAAGTTCAAGTGGCTTACTTGAAGTACCTTATTTAGCATTAAATTGAACTCTGATTTTCTTACCAAATTGACATGATTTGCAGATGCTATTTTGAGGTGGAGAGATGCTGGGAAAGTCACGAATTTCTCCCATTCTGATTGATTTGTATAATTGATAAAAGCTAAGGTGTCTCAAAATTTTTTGCCAAAGCCAAATTTCTTTGGATTTGCTTAAGTAACAGTGTTCTTCACCGCCTTCCAAGACATAGACATTGCCTCGAGTTCTTGTTCCCTTTATTATGATCTTACCCATGTCCATATTTCTTACCATATAATTCTTTAGTCTGAAAACAACTTCACTCCCTTGGTCACACATTTTACTAACACTTGAAAAGTTATGTCTTAATCCATCAACAAATGAAACATTTCTAGCCTTGACCTTTTTCGTTAACAACACGATCCCTTTCCCTTTGATAGAAACACGTGAGTTATTACCAAAAGTTACATTATTTTATTTCTTTATTTCATTAAAAGAAATAAACTTATATTTGTCACCTATCATATGCTTTGAACATCCACTATTGATGTACCATATATTTCTTGATCTCTTGCATACAAGGCTATATAAAAATTTTCATAATCTGTAGTTTTCTTTTTCCATACCTTTGGTGTCATTGTCTTCTATTCATGCTGGTAAGATGGTCCCAATCTGCTTATGCATTCAGTTTATTTATGACCATATTTATTGCAAAGAGAACATTTAATTTCTTCTTGAAAAGGTGAGAAAACATTATGAGAGGATTTCCTTGCCCCGATCTCATTCTTTCGTTTTATTACTTGTTTGGTCATAATAGTTTTATAAGCAACACACTAAACAACTTGATGACCAAAATTGTGAAAAGTGAAACATTGTCCATTGAAGTAGGAATACTTAGGAGTATAATACCTTCTTGAGAAGATTTCACTTTGATTATCATAAGGTTGTTTTTCTTGAGAGGTATTTGGTCCTTCATTCTTTTGTTGAGAACTATAAATCTGATGACTGCTTCCTTTTACTGCATTGACGTAGCTTTTTGTACTTGTTTCAGACGATTTTATAGTTTTTGATGATTCACCATTTGAATTGTATCCAAGACCTGCCTTGATTAGAGGAGAGCATTTCACTTTGATGATTTCTTCTAAAATCTCAGATCCTTTAGCAAATCTAAGATTTAGAGCCCTTGTTTTCTCAAGTTCCTTTCTTAGACCCACTATTTCAAGTTCTAAATTTTCACAATGCCTCTCCTTTTCTAGATCTTGTTTCTTCAAAACTTCTTCAACTAATTTAACTTCTTCTAGATGGATTTTTAGCTAAGTTATTTCTTTAGCAAGAGTATTTTTATTACAAATTTCCTTTTCTTCTGAATCATCCATAAAAACATCATCAAATTCATCTACACTTTTTTCTTTAAATGCCATTAGCAATTGAAATCTTGATCAGATTCAACATCCTCATTATTAGAAAAATATTCACTATCTTCGTGAGTATAAAAACTTTTAATGTTATCAAACCTTATTTTAATATTCCATTTTGAAGAATTTTCACCTTTCTCATGATTTTCTTTATAAGGAAATTTAGCAGCATAATGACCAACCCTTCCATAAGAGAAACATTTCAAAGGAAGCTTACCTCTAAACTTTCTAGTTCCTACTTGGAGTTTCTTCACGAAATTTTCTTTTTCTTCATTTGAAATGTAATTTGTTTCCTTAAGCTCTTCCCTTTCCTTCCCTTTGTATGTATATTTGAATGATGCTTCTTTGATATCTGATGGACCCCCTTTTCTCATTTCAAAAGCTATTAAAATCCCATGGAGTTGTTCAATAGTGATATTATTCAAATCCTACATCTATTCAATGGCAAATACTTTGGAATCGAACTTTGGGGTTAGAGATATTAGATATTTCTCAACAATAATTGAGTCTTTTATTTCATCACCAAGATTTTCATTGAGTTAATGATCTCATCTACCCTAAGGAAAAACCTTGCAATACTTTCATCATTATGCATTATGAGAGTCTCATATTGGATTCTAAACATTTGAGGTTTAGCACTCTTTACCTAAGTGTCACCTTCATAACTTTGGATAATCTTGTCCTAGATGGATTTTGCGGTATTCAACTACATGACCTTCGCAAATTCTGATTTTTCCAAGCTTCCTAAGAGAGAATTGACTGCCTTTGCATTGGTCTCATACTATTTCTTCCCTTCATCACCTGTGGGAATGGGGGATGCGTATCGATATTTGTGAAAATTCCACAAGAGGAACCTCTACTGCAGCAAACTGATGTTACTTCTCCTACTTGTTAATCCATACAAGTTATTTACTATTTGCTATGACAAATATCGAAGTAAATACCACTGCAACCTTCACTTAATTAAATTATTAGCGGAAACAAGATACTGAGCAAGAAAGAAAATACAACACAATACACACCGTTATTTTTGGACAAATGTCCCTGAAAATATCTAATGCAGGAAAATAGGTGCAGTGGTTATGAGGGTTTATTATTATTAAGTAGTAGTCTCTGAATACAACTCTAGATGCCCTCTTGGCAATCCAATTACATAGAAATACAACTGGCAGAGAAGAATTATGAGATTACCTCACTCTACTTAGCAAATCCTGACTATTCTGACAACTAAATCGACTGTCCCTGACTACAACTACACTGCTGCTACGCAGTAACTACGTGGGCTTGCATGGAGCTCTCTAAGGCTCTACATTAGCTCAATTGTGAAACGCCTTGCCTTCTGGATAATTTTCTAGCCCTCCTGACTCAGAAATATCAGCTCCTCTGCAAAACTTAGACTTCTGCATGGATGATTGAGTTGCCTCTATGTGAGCCCTTTTGGCTCAACGTAAGCTCTCTAGTGTCTCTCTTCCTCTCTCTGATGCTTATCCTAGGATCTAGAGAAGATAATCCAACCCAACTATCCCTGCCCCTCAACTGCAAGAAATCTACTCAATCATAATTTCCTCCTGTGAACTTCTCACTTCAGAAATTTGATCTCTTGATCTCTCGGTGTGTTTTCCAAATGACCCTCAAGCCCCTTCTTGTATCTTCCTGTTGGACAACCAACAACATAGATTAACTCCTAATCAAAGGCTCAGACTGCTTTTACTTGATCTCTATCTTTTTTTAGAAGTTACACCCACAATTAGATTAATTCCATCAATATTTTAATTTTCCTAACTTTAGACTTATGAACTCCATTAAAAATATTAATTATTTTAATATAATTGTCTCTGGGTGGAATTTCCCAAAACGGTTTCTGAGTTCTTTTGAATGCATGTGACCAAGTGTCCCTGCAAAATTTGAGGCCTAGGGAACCTCCTATGCTACCCCGAATAAACACTCCCTTTTAGCAAGGAATGTGCTCTAGCAATATACTACTACTGCATATTGCTCTAATTTTGAAGCATCGTCCTCTGCGATGCTAATTTCTGACATGCTCTCCACCAACTATTGCACTGTTACTGCATCTATACTATGGCCTTTAACACATCCATTGCCAATACTACATTTGTACTACATCTCCCTCTCAAATGTTGCATCTGCTATGCTGCTAGAACTGCCACTGCTAACACTACATCTGTACTGAAGAGAAGCAACTGAAAAAAAAAAAAAAAAAAAAAAAAAAAAAAAAAAAAAAAAAAAAAAAAAAAAAAAAAAAAAAAAAAAAAAACTAACTGTGTTCAGTATGATACCACATGAATGGTGGAATTGATTACTGCTAATATTTGCACTGACCCTATGAATCTATTGCACTGCTACTAATCTCTTCTCTGTTCCATCTGCAATGCTATGAACTCTTCTTTGTGCTACTCAGACTCTGGCACTCCTAGCAACTGAAACTGTCTCCCCTACATTCCTTGGCACCATCTGACACTAGTCCATCCCGCTACTGCAAAACTGGCTCCTGTATCAAGGTATTGATCCAAGAGGTGGACTTCTCAAGGATCCTACCCATATGTAGCTCTTTCGAACTACAACTCCAAATCAACCTGCCTCCCTCTTGGAGGTATCTCGGTTGTCATGGAGAACTCCTCCTCTTCTATCTTCACGGGTGCAACCTTTGGATCATGTTTCTCATCCTTTTCTTTCTTCCTGAGAGGACACTAAGATGCATAGTGGCCCATCTTGCCACATCTGAAACACTTCACGTTTGAGATGTCCTTCTTACATCTCCGTTACTCCTGTTGTACCTTCAATGCAAGGGCTACATTATCCTCCTCCTCCCTGGGCTTCGACCCACTGCTGCTACTGATTCCATAAAGTTTGACCTTGACTAAGTCTCTCCTCAACTCGTCTTGTTTTAAGGATGTCCACATCTCATCCCAATTTGGCAAGCCGCTTTGCCCAGGTTACTCTAGACAAAGACTTTCCACTCATCTGAGATAGAATTGAGGACCATTCTAACCAACTATGAATCCTGCGGTGTATGCCCCACAATAGAAAACTCATCATAGGTTTCCTTCAGCTTCGTGAGGAATGGATCCACATGCTCTCCCTTATACATCTAAGTCGATCTAAGCTTCTGCTCCAAGTACATCTTCCGCTGCTCAGAAGATCCCTGATATAACGTGCCAAGTCATCCCACATCTCCTTAGCAGTTTCTCTGCTAGCAACGTGACACACTACATGATCCTTGACTCCATCCAGGATCATCCTCTTGGCCTTTTCCATCTCAGCCTTGTACTTTTTCAACGGATCTACATCTGCATGTTCAGCCACCGCACATTGTTGATGTACATCTTTAGGGCATGCTCATCTAGAAGGAAATACATTCTAGCCTTCTAGATGATGTAGTTGGATGCTCCTTCCAACGTATCCTGATCCCTCAAGGCACTGGTTGCCATATCTTCTAAAAATGTCAAAAATCCCCTCTCTACTTCTCACTGCTACTGCTCATCCAATGAGGAAATGGACTTCTTGGTAGGAAGTCTGCTGAGGAAAAGTTCCCTCAAGGTGCTTCTCTTCCTTCTTCTGACATTTTTCAACCCAACAAATGGCCTGCTGAAAAGTTGCATCCCACTAGCTCTCTCACACTGAGGCTTCAGTGCTGCTCCCTCTGCCCCTGCAAAAAAATAGAATTGGAAGTCCTTCTCTCTGTCGACTCACTCAGAGAGAGACTGCCTCGAAAATCTACATCCCGACTTGGAACTGTGTCAACCATCTGGAGTTTTGAACTTCTACTTCCTGCAACTTTTTCGAAATCCCTCTTCTGCTCAGCGCTTTTCTACCGACTCTGTTCCTCTTGCTTCACCTATAGCCCTGATACCATGTGAAAATTCCACAAGAGGAACCCTTATTGCAGTAAACTGATGTTACTTCTCCTACTTGTTAATCCATACAAGTTATTTACTACGTGCTATGGAAAATATCCAAGTAAATACTGCTACAACCTTCACTTAATTAAATTACAAGCGGAAACAAGATACTAAGCAAGAAATAAATAAAACACAATAAACATCGTTATTTTTGGACCAATGTTCTTGAAAAAACACAATGTGGAAAAATCGTTGCAACAATTCTGAGGGTTTATTATTATTAAGCAATAGTTTTTGAATACAACTCTAGATGCCCTCCCAAAAATCCAGTTACAGAGAAATACAACTAGCAGAGGAATTGTGAGATAACCTCACTCTACTCGACAAATCCCGACTATTTCGATAGCTGAATCAACTGTCCCTAGCTACAAATACGCTGCCCCTACACAATAACTGTGTGGGCCTACGTGGAGCTCTTTGAGGCTCTGTGTCAACTCAATTGTGAAACGTCTTGACTTCTGGAGAAGTTTCTAGCCCCATCGGCTTAGAAATGTCAGCTCCTTTGTAAAACTCAGACTTTTACGGGGGCGACTGAGCTACCTCTGTGTGAGACCTTTTGGCTTAGCTTCAAGCTCTCTTGTGTCCCTCTGCCCCCTATATGATGCGTATATTGGGCTCTGGAGAAGATACTCCAACCCAACTATCCCTGCCCCCCAACTGCAAGAAATCTACTGGATCAAAATTTCCTCATGAGAACTTCTCACTTCAGAATTTCAATCTCTTGATCTCTTAGTGTGTTTTTCAAATGACCCTCAAGCCCCTTCTTATATCTTCATGTTGGACAACCAACGGACTACATGAATTCCTAATCAAAGTCTCAGATTGTTTTGACTTGATCTCCGTCTTTTTCTAGAAGTTACACCCACAATTAGATTAATACCCATTAATATTTTAATTTTCCTAAGTTTAGACTTATGAACTCCATTAAATATCAATTATTTTAATATGGCCGTATCTGGGTGGAATTTATGAAAACGGTTTCTAGGTTCTTTGGAATGCATGTGCCCAAGCCTCCTTGCAAAATTTTAGGTTTAGAGTACATCTGATGCCACCCCAAATCAACAATATCCTCCTTCAATGATTGCCCATACATTGATCCAGATTTAAACAGGAACACAATAAAATACAGAGATAACCATATACACAAAGATGCAGTGGAAATAATACTTCATTTCATTAATCGAAAATACTGAAATATGCTTACAACCGGAAATAGAAATAAACCAGCTAGGGCGATGGTAGCTTATCTCTGAGAAGAGATGTGTGGCTACATGCCTCTGAACTGTGTTACAATGAGGCTCGAAGGCCTATTTATTGTTGAGAAACAATGGAAAAACCCTTCACATTCCAAAACCTAACCCTGGAAGATGAAACGCCAAATTGTGGGCCTCGTTTTTGGGTAAGTTGGTACATCAACTTCCCGGGGTCGTGAATTGGTCTTGCCTCCGTTTGACATGCATGATAGCCCATTGGAAAGATCTCTCCGAGGACTACGACGAAAAAGACGATTTTTAGATAGAAAAATTGCTAGCGGTAGATTTCCCAAAAAACGTCGTTTAGGGCCTCAAAACGGCTCCGGAAGTTTAGGACCCGAAAAACTGCTAAAAATAGTAAACTGTGCTATAATTAAGGAAACTGAAAGAACTGAAAGAAACACTGGAGGGGATCCACGTGGAATTAGTGGGTGGCCACCAGTATCCTCCTGGATCACACATAAGCTCCAAGTGACTGCAAATATGCTCTCATTATGAATTCCCAAAATACCAAGCTAGTTATATTAAACAAAGGTGTCCTGATAAAAGTTACTCCCTCTTGACTGCTCATCTTGATGGATCTCCCTTTAAGCGATCAAGCTTCTTTTGAGGGACATACTCTGATACCAAGTGTTTAGAAAAATACTGGGGGTGGGAGTGAATCAATATTTTTAAATGCAAACTTCCAAATTTAAGATTTGAAATATGTATGTTACTATTATTAAAGAAAACTGCATATGTACGCTACTTCAGAGAAGGAAACCAATGTATATCCAATTTCCTGGATTTAAGACATTTTTGGTTTATATCATTCAAGTAAGCTCTTCTTATATCATCATTCATAAAGTCCTGATGATGGATCCCGCTTGGGATTTGAAATGTTGACGGAAAATTGGTTCGTACTATGGATTCTCTGGTAACTATATCCAATTTACTGATTTTTCTAACAGATGATTATCTTTTATCATTGCACCAAAAGATTAATTACTTTTCAGTATGCAATAAAGAACATAAGAAGTCACAACAAATGAGAAACACACATAGAACACTAGGATTTTAGGTGGAAACCCAATGTGGGAGAAAACCATTGCTGTTGCTATCTTTGTCTTATTTCTTATGATATAAAGAAAAATATTACAATTGTATTGATGCAAACTCATATCAGTATGCAGACAACCACCTATAGAAGGCTATAACCTTCTTTTGTTCTCCAACAACCATTGAAAGGAAGCTACAACCCCCTGAATTCATTTACCAGATCCTATAGGAAGGGAGCGTCTACCCCCTTTCTAAAGGCTACAACCCTCAACTCCTTGTGGACCAATTTTGAGAATATTTCAGACTAGACCCACAATCAAACAATCATCACACAACCTATAGGCCACCTTTCATTAAATTTTCAAAATGAACCCATATCGACCATAAACCCAAACAAACTGAAGCAATCAATTTGAGACATTGTCACACTGAAAATCGACTAAAATTTTGAAGCATCAAATCACTAAATGTAGAACCCAACTAGAAATAACAAACATCAAATTATGTACGCTACTGTACTGAATAAGACTTGCATATATACGTTCATTCTTTGTATAACACATGCGTGCAAATCTCATAATAATGAACACTGAACCATCAATCGCTAAACCGTACATAAACCATTTCATCAATAACATATTACTGAACCAATCAAAGATTTGTGAACCAATTATAGGCCGTAGATCATACACCCAGTCAAACTTCTGTATCATTAACACTGACCAATTCAACCAAATCACCTCAATTTTCACTGTCAGACATAGATCATCATGATAGAGACATCATCGACAGACAACAACAAACAAAGTAGACAACATCAACTATAAACATCGATCATCAAATCAAAACCTAGTTTGTGTACGCGACTTCCACAAGGAATATCAACATATGTATGCACTTACCATGCAATCCACCTGCGTACAGATCTGCACATACTAAAAATATTTTGTAGAATATATATGCGACCCTATAGATATGGATTCACATGTGTAAGAGACTATGCCCAAACATACCTGTGTAGAGATCTAAAAAATTTCGCTGCAAACATAATTTCACTTTCAGCAACCTTTACTGTCAATACTATAGACTTCTAAATAAATCATTTAGATCACAGTGTCATAGTTTCATAAATATTAGCTACTTATACATTTTCAGCAAGTAAATCAATCAAGCATACATGTCAACATATTTCAAATATTTCAGATCTGAGTGTTCTCCTTACTCCCTGGCGCACTCCTGTTTCAGATCAAATCATTCATAAACACCCTAATACTTGCACACCCAACACATTGACCTCCATTTCTTTATATAGCTTTAGCCTTAGTCAATACTTGTTGGTTTTCAAATTGTCCCAGAAACTGAGGACATCCTAAGACCACATCATTGAGGATCCTAGATCCTCTCGCTCTAGGTGATAAGGGCTATCCTCCCTTTCACCACAAGGGGTAATCCCTGGTGATAATCAAAATTGAATATTCATTGTAAAATAGTGTAAATTAAATAGATTTCCTAATTAAATAAATAATTATGCTAGATTATTGAATAGAAAGTATTTTAAAGAAATAAAGCCTTTTTGGAAATAGGGGTGGTAGGAATATAATATGTGAAAATTTATTAAAAATAAAATGTCATTATGACTAAGTGAGGTTTAAATTAATATATCACATTTCTCACAAAACATAAAGGTTAGTAAAAATTAAATTTAAAATAAAATGAAAAGACAAAAGTTAGAAAAAATTGGTTTAAATTCATTTGATAGAAATGTCGTTGTTGAAACAATATGACATCAAGTGTTATTATTATTAATCCCACAACAAAACAATTAAACTATTTGATTTATTTCTTTTAAATAAAGATATTGGAGGAAAAAATAAAACATGTGTGGAAGATTAAACAATATGATCATGTCAAAGCATTTCTAATTACTGCATATTACCAGTGCCATACAAAAATGAAAAATGAAAAATAAATTAATAATAAAAAATAAAATATGAGGATTAGTTTTATAGCCTTAAATTTATGTGCAAATAAAATCCTAAACAACATGTATTGTTAGAGTTTTGTTTTGCAACAAATAAATTCAAATATAATTTAAAAAACTTTAAATAACAAATATTCAAGTATTTAAATTGTTATTGCATGAAATATTTTTGAATAATCATGTTATATCAATAACCTGCATAATGAACCAATAAATAAAACCTCACATGAAACAAAGTTACCTCAAAACGAGAACTCTAACAAAAAAACCTAAAAAAAACATGAAAAACACCATGAAAATGAAAAGTGTTGATGTTAAAATAACTTCTTTTTTCTTTTTTTTTTTTTTTTTTTCATGAAAAAGTGTTGATGTTAAAATTATTTTTTTTTTTTTTTTTTTTTTTTTTTTTTTGGTGTGCAAAAAATACCTTGACAATGAAAAGTGTTGATGCTGGAATAACACTTTTTGCTTTGTTTTGTTTTTTATTTTTGGTCAATTCTCAACATTTTTTAATAATGATGTTAAAGATAAAATATTATGACTCTGAAAAGCCTTAAAATTCCAAAGATTTTCAAGCATGGCATTAAAGATAAAATATCACCTCTATGAAAATCTTTGAAATTCCAACAATTTTTCAGCCATGGTATTAATATTCTCTTAAAAAAGTATTACCATTTAATTTATATTATAAAATGTTTTATTTGTATAATGTATTGAACTCACTAGTTATGAAACCAATTTGGTTGTGATGAATGAACAATTTTACAAACAATTAATTTTATATGTGGTTTTGGAATTTTTTTTATTTACTTCTCAACTTAAAACATTTAATTTTTTTTGGGGAAATTTGTGTAAAATTATTGTTTTTAAATAATTTAAGATTTTTGCGATTTTTGAGATTTGCAAATTGTTTTTTTCTTTAAAACTTATTATTTCATTATTTAATATAGTATTATATATAATATATATATTATATATTTTCTTCTGAATTTAATAGAAAATAATAAACATATTGAAGATTATGCAAAAAGAGGATAACGTCGAGTGGCTAGGTCCTGAATTTAATAGAAAATAATAAACATATTGAAGATTATGCAAAAAGAGGATAACGTCGAGTCGCTGACCTAGCCACTCCGCTCTGCACCCCTAAGTTGCCTCCTGCAGCCTCCCCGCCTGGCAGCCCTGCTGCTGGGCCTTCCCGCTCCCGGCCTCCTCTGATCTGGGCCACCCCCAACCCTCCTTCTTGGCTCCTCCTTTCCTTATCTGAGTGATCGGCTCCTGCTGAGCGACTGGGACAACTTTGATCTGCTGCGATCAGCAATGCCTCCCTCAAGGGGTCCGGACCCACTGGACCCTCCCTTGCCCCCTCCCTCGGAGGTGATAGCTTTCAAAGCAATGATTGACTCGAACTCTAAGCATCTGCCCTCAGATAGACAACAGAAGTTTGTCAAGAAGATGGATTCCATACCATCGGTTGCCCTCCCTGAAGAAGAAACCTGCAAAGTAGCCCTAAATCTTGCTGAGAGAGGCCTCATAGGCCAGTTCACGGGCCTCTGGCCCTCGCCTAAGTCGGTAGAGGAATGGACTCAAAGGAACTGGACGTCGTTAATCAAAGAAGGAATAAAAAGCTACTTCGTAGGCAAAGGCTTCTTTGTCTTTGTCTTTGAAAGTGCAAAGGACAGAAGCCTAATCTTCAGAAACAGACCTTATTTTATGGGCCCCCAAGGACTATATCTCAACAAATGGTCGCCAGATTTCGATCCAGCTCAGGATGTCCCATCTGCTATCCCGGTGTGGGTGCGGCTTCCCCATCTTCCCCTCCACTGTTGGAACCAGAAGTCTCTTTAGATCATCGGCAACAGATTAGGAAAATACATAGATCAGGCTGCAAGAAAAGATCAATATTCATGTGCACGTATTTGTGTCGAAGTTGACCTGGAGGAGGGTCTACCGGAAGCCATTAAACTAACAGTAGCAATATGGACGCATGTACAAGAGTTGGACTATGAACAACTTCCATTCAAATGTAGACACTGCCATGGTTACGAGCACTTTGCCAAACATTGCAAGAAAAAGGCGGAAGAACAGTCAAACAAACAGATCAGTGAGAAATGGACCCTAATACAAAAAACCACCAATCATAGAAAAGGCAATGGGAAAGGCACTTCAAAAGAGGTACCAAGCAGCTCCATCCCCATCCAAGAAAAGAACTCAAATGACAAAGAAAACAGACAGAGCAAGTCAGCCACAATAGCCCCGGAAAACTTGGATCAAAATGTCCCTCCTATCTCTAACAAAGAAGATGAGGAAATGGCTCAACTGGAAGTCCCCCAAGGAAGCCCTTCCAATCCCTCATACGCAGATGTCACAAGGAAAAAACCAGCTGAAAGCTCCGACTCATCGGAGGAGGAAAACTATGAGCAGCCCACAAGAAAAGTCGGCAGGAAATCCTGTAGAGAAGCAAGGGAAGAGGAGGCGGAAAGGCTCAAAACCCAAGGAAGCCAGCCCACAATTGAGATGTCTATCGGGAGAAACTCCAGGAACAGGCCCCCTAAGGGAGGCTCCCACCCCACGCTTGGTAAATAATGCGCCTCGTCTCTTGGAACTGTAGAGGTCTGGGCAACCCCATGAAAGCAGAAGGGGTCAAGGATCTGCTCAAAATAGAACCCTCAGACATTCTCATGCTCCAAGAGACTAAGATAGAGGGGAAAGCCCTTCTAGACATCAACAAGAAGAAATGGAAGAAAAGCGTAGGAAGAGCAGTCAGCTCAAGAGGCTCATCCAGAGGGCTTGCAACTCTCTGGACAGAAGATCTCTTCTAGCTGATCAAATGCCCATGAGACCCAGCACTGGATTTTTACAGAGCTAACACATTGTTCAAGTAAGTTGACCATATCCCTCTTCAATATTTATGTACCAGTGCTGTATTCTGAAAAGAGAGTTTGTTGGAATTCACTTAATGAATTTTTAGAGTAGCACTCCCCTAGTAATATCATTCTTGCTAGGGATTTAAACATTGTTTTAAAATCAAAAGAAAAAAGGGGAGGAATCAACAGCAGAGACACCATGCTCCCCATGGTTGAAGACCTCATACAGCAATGGGATCTCCTTGATTTCACTCCGGTCAAAGGGATATATACATGGACCAACAATAGAGAAGGAGAGGAACATATATCAGCCCGTCTGGACCGATTTCTTGTCCAAGACACTCTGACGATGAACAAGAAGATAATCATCACCAAAATTCTACCGAAATTGACCTCAGACCACAAACCAGTCCAGCTCATTCTAGAAGATGAAGAAGATCTTGGCCCAATCCCCTTCCGATTCAGCCCTCTTTGGATTGAAAGGGATGGATTCATTGACACAGTGAAAGCAGCATGGGCCAAATCCTTCACAGGGTCCTCCAGCTATGTGTGGGAACAAAAGCTCAAAGCCACAAAGCAAGCCCTTAAGAACTGGATAAAGAAACCATATCCAAACCCAACTAGTCAAAGAAAATAAATTGTTCAGTCTTTAGAGGCGTCGCAAGCCGAATTGGAAATCAAAGATATCACTCCAATGCTGCTCAACAAAGAAGTTAAATTACAATGCTCATCATTTTGATCTTTTCGAATGGAGGAAGAGTACTTGAGAATCAAGTCTCGAAGTCTGTGGTTGAAGGCAGGCGACCGGAGCACCTCCTTCTTCCATTGCCAATATTGAGCAAGACTCTCCAGAAACCACATCTCAGAAATTACAACAATAGAGGAGCAGATCTGCAAAGGGTTCAACTAGATAAAAGAGGCAGCTGAAAGAAATTTCAAACATCTCTACACCGCAGACACCCAAACCAATGAGGAAGAAACTGCTGATCTCCTCTCTAACATCCCTCCTCCTGGTCAGCCCTAAAGACAATGTTGTTCTCACTAAGCCCATCACCGAAGAAGAAATCATAAAAGTCATCTGGTCCATGGAATCGGACAAGGCCCCTGGGCCTGATGGTTTTACAATACACTTTTACAAAACTTGTTGGGACATCATCAAAGCTGACCTTTTAAAGATGATAAAAGGATTTATGAAAAAGCCAAAGTAGGAGGAGGAACTAATTCCACCTATCTCACCCTTATCCCTAAAGAAACCAATCCTGAAACCTTTGCCAGATTTAGGCCTATATCTCTTTGCAACTCCTCCTATAAAATTCTGGCAAAGCTCCTAGCAAATAGGATCAAGCCATTGCTCAACAGGCTGATTTCAAGAAATCAAGGTGGCTTCGTAGAAGGCAGGCACATACTGGATAATGTCATCCAAGTTCAGGAGATAATCCACTCAAGCAAACAGTGAAAAGAAAAAGGCATGCTGATAAAACTCGACATGGCCAATGCTTTTGACTGAGTCAATCGAGCCTTCCTCTTCAAAGTCCTTCATTCCTATGGTTTCTCCTCCCATTTCGTCAATCTCATCTCTGCTTGTACTGACAATCCCTGGATTTCCCCTCTCGTAAACGGTCACCCTACTCCCTTTTTCCAAGCCCAACGAGGCCTCAGGCAAGGATGCCCGCTCTCTCCCTTCTTGTACATGCTGATGGCAGATTCTCTCAGCAGAAAGCTAACAGTTGAAAAAGCCTCAGGTTCCCTTCCTGGCCTCAAACCTTCCAATACCTCTCTAGCTCAGAATCACGCTCTTTTTGCAGATGATCCCCTCCTCATGGGAGGTGCCTCAGTTAGAATAGCCAAAACTTTTGACTCTGTCCTTAAATGCTATTGCAGGGTCTCTGGTACCTCAATCAATGAAAGAAAAAGTGAAATTTATGGTTGGAACATTAGCCAGCAAGAGCTTACAGGAATCTCCAACATTCTTGGATTCAACAAACATGCCCACTGGGAGAAGATTAAATACCTCGGCCTACCCATCACTAACTGTTGCAATAAGAGGTCGATGTGGTCAGGAATCATCAACAAAATTAAATCAAAAATCCCAATCTGGGGAGGTTACTGGCTCACAAAAGGAGGTAAGGTCATCCTGATCAAGGTTGTGTTATCTGCGCTCCCAATATACCAAGTAGCCTTCCTTCTCGCCCCAAAAAGTGTGAGGGATCAAATCTCCAAATTACTTTGCGACTTCCTTTGGCAGGGGGGAAAGTGAATCAACACAAATTTCATTTGGTGAAATGGGAAACGGTCAAACGCTCAACTTCTGAAGGAGGCTTGCAAATCCACGACCCTGCAATAGTCAACCTGGCGATGGGAGGCAAAATCATGTGGAACCTTTTTAAAGATTCCAAGCACCCAGTCAACGAAACTTTGAAGTCAAAGTATGCCCACAAAGTCCCGCTCAGAAATCTGCAAGCAAGCCAAACAAATTTCAGCACTCAGGTATGGTGATTATGCAGCAAAAGCTTGAACTTCCTCAAAGGAAAGGCGTGCAGGATCCCAGGTAACGGAAAGCAAACAAATTTGTGGCATGATCATATAATGGATCGAGACCCCCTTGCAGAAAATGAAGAAATCGCAGAACTGAAAAATTGGCTGGAACATGCAAGGATAAACATCGTTTATGATCTATCCAAATGGGACAGTCATGATGATTGGGAAGGGTGGGACTTCTTTGGAGTTCCAGACCGCCTAAATCAGCAAAATGCATCCTTGAAGATCTGTTGGAAGAAGCAGCCCCAGTGAACAGGAAAATGAATGATAACTGGGGGTGGGGGACATCTAGAACCTATACAACAGCAGAAGCCTACAACGCCCTCGAGCCAATCAGGAACAATAGTAAACCACCGGAGTTTTGGAGGAAAGTTTGGGATCCACTAGCATTACCTAAAGTAAATTTCTTTTTTTTGGACACTGGTTCACAACAAGTTGTTAACAACAGACAATATGATAAAAAAAAGCATAGCTGGGCCACACAGATGTGAGCTGTGCAGAAGCAGCTCAGAAAAAACCAAGCACCTCTTCATGGAATGTAATTTTTCCAAAGAAGTTTGGAGACTCATTCTCCATGAGTTACAAATCATAGTCCCCCAATTTAACTCTGTAGCAGACCTATTTGACGCATGGAATCAATGTTATCCTAACAAAATCCCCAACAAATCATATTGGAGAAAAGTCTGGAATGCCATCCCCAAATATGTATGCTGGCAGATCTGGTTGACCCGGAATGATCTAATTTTCAATGAAAAGCAGGAAACCCCTTTTTCAGCAACGGCAAAGGCCAAAGCCTTCCTCCTTGAAGCAGCACAACATCAATACTTTTCAGATGACACTTTGTTGTTCCCTAAAGAAGAGAGGTGGCTGGGCCCCCTTTCTCCCTACCCTCGGAAGCAGTTACCAACCCTTCAAGCAGCGAATCTGGAATGGCGTAAAAGAGACTCTGAAGCTAATATTCAAGAATGGTGGAGAAAACAAAAAATTACCACAATCTTCTTTGACAGAGCCTCCAAAGGTAATCCTGGGATAGCAGGAGCAGGAGGGGTCATCTATGCCTCGGATGGTTTAAGAAGGGACAGTTTCTGCTGGGGCATCGGGCAGAAAACCAACAATCAAGTAAAGATCCAGGGCTTGCTCAAAGCTTGCCAAATTGCTAGAGACAGAGGAGACAAAGAATTCCAAGCTTTTGGAGACTCAGATATCCTAATAAAAAATTTAAACACGGGCAAAATGTTCACCAATGCAAGCCTCAAAAAAACTCGAAACAGATTAAAGAGAATCCTGCTCGACTTTGACTCCTACAAATTCCTCCATATCCTCAGAAGCTTGAACAGTGAAGCAGACCTGTTGGCGAACAAAGGTTGCACTCTTGGGAAAGGGCAACTCCTCATAAATGGCAAAAGTTCATTCCATCCTTGTAATCCATGAGCAATCTGCATTTTGTAAT
>APFE031535255.1:186150-236474 GCA_000404065.3 Pinus taeda | reverse complement strand
TTCATTTGCCACTACTTCACCAATAGAATGTTGATATGCACAGAAATATCATTCCCAAGAGATTTTACCGTGCATAGTCCTTAATAATGGTCGTGAGTGTTGCATGAGTAACCAGTCTTGTTTCAATTTGAATTTTAAGCGAGGCTGTTTTCAAGTGAGCCTGATTACAAACGAGGCTGAATAAAGAAAAGAGGAGCTGAATCACCATCTCGACCGGAGCTGTTAGAATTTGGCTGTGAATATCTCAAAGTGAAAATGGAGAGAAAAGAGCATAGATACGGTAAATGTCAGAGGAATGAACCTGAAGGCCTGGACATAACGTTGAGGGATGAAGGCGTGAAGAAAGCGTTCAAAGATGTCGGGTGCTGGAAATTTTGCAAAAAGCTACAAGGAGGACATGCACAGGTAACTAAGGAGTTTGCGTTAAATTTCACTGGTTTGAATTCAAAGGTAGCCATGTTAGAAATACAGGTTTCTCCAGAAGTAATAGCTGTCGTAACAGAGATCCCAAGAGGACGGGAAGAATGGTTTAAAATTTTTAAATTTGATATGAATCCGTGTAAGGAGTTTTTAAAGGAGACATATGTGAATGAAGATTTAACAAAAGCAGTGCCCAGACATTATGTCAAGGAACATTATGCTCTCCTTCTCACCTGCATACAGAAGTATTTGACCTGTGAAGGAAGGTACAATAAGGTCTATTCTTACCATTTTAAACTGCTCTTGCACTTCATTGGGAAAGTCTCCATAGACATTCCTTTTTATTTATTTCGCAGTTTGAGTAAAATGTGTGATAAGGTGCAGCTGAGGAAAGAGGACTGTGAAACCTCTTTATTTCATCATGGTTTAATTAAGTTGCTAGTTTTAGATGGCCTCCAAAAGATAGGCAGAGACTGGAATTCCTTTATTTTCATGGCTGGATTCCAAAGTAAGACTGACCTTACTCCACAACCAGCCAGAGAGTTCACCATAGCTGAGCTTCAAAGGGAAGCAAGAGCCAAGAAGCAAACCAAGCCACAGCTACCAAAACCAATGAAGCCACTAATCATTCAAGAACAACCCCAACAATCAACAAAGGAAAAGACTCAAGGTAAGAAGACTGTACCTGAAGCAAGTAAATCTGAAGCAGTCTCAAGGGTAAGGACAAGAAGCCAAATAAATAAAGAAAAAGGTAAAGCTATAGCTGTTGAAGAGAGCCCTGTGTCTAAGGCAAGCCTGAATGATTTATTACAGGCTATTGAATTAGAGCAGTCTAAGCCAATTCAAATTGATTTGACACAGTCACCACAAGAAAGTGTTAAGAAAACCAAGGCCTCAAAAAGGCTTAAATTTGATGAGCCAGCCCAGGAATTTATTTTCAAACCTAGAAGACCTATGACAAGAAAATTCCAGCAAGCACAGGAAACACTGCCGAGAACAGAGGAAACAGGGGAGGGAACACGACCTCAGCAAAAGAGCAGCACAAATAAAACACCCATCACATCTCAAGGAGATTATGTGGCAACCATGAAGAGCCAAATAGAAGCAGCTGAAGATGAGATTAATCAACTGCAGAAAGCTGCTAAAGACCTGAAGGCACAGCTAGGCAAGTTGCCTGATAAATGAATTTTCTTTTCAAGAAAGGTTATTTTCCAAATTTTTGTCAATTTTACTTAGGCTTATGGTTTTGAAGACATGTAAATCCCTGTTACACATATGAAAAAATCAAAGGGAGTTTTGGCAATCAGAATTTTGGGTGATAACATTCTTGGGTCAAAATCAAGCTGTTTTAAATAAAACAGCAGTTTCGTAGCGCGCTACGAAACTGCGGTAGGTGATGATTTTAACGCAGACAAACAGTTTGATATTATGAGCGAGAGTTTTTGAAAAGGAGACACCTGTCCATCACTATAGCCTACATCATATCTAAAACGTGGCAACGTTCCATACCTTGGGTTATTAAAGGCTCAGAAAAGTGTTGTTACATATTCGAGCAAATTGTGGAAAACAGAAGCCGAGAAGCAAGGACATCTCCTAATACCACGGGGCAGATAAGGATTCAGCATTCAAGGTCAATATGGAGTATCAAATGTCCAACTTATCCATTTGAAAGAAGACCAGGTGTCAAAGAACGAGGAGTAGCCACTATGGCATGGAAAGAGAGTTAGAGTCCTAGTTAATTTAGAACTTTTTTAAAGTGCCAGTCAGCACTTTATTTGTATTTAATAGTCAGTTAAATAGCTGATAGGTGTCATTAGAGATAAGGATCGAGTTATTAAATTACCCTCATGCTGGAGGAGGAAACTCGAATTAGTTAGAATAAGGATTCTATATATAGCTGAGACAACAATGTAATGAGGGTTGGAAATTTGATAACATAAGTACTGTTTTAGCTTATGTAAAGACCATTTTCAGTAATATAAATCATCTACTTTTCTTCTCAGGATTCACGAAGGATTTGTCATGTTCAGAATGTGTGTTTTGTTCTTTCCTTAATGTCTTTTTACAGTTGCATGGATGCATAATCACTCAGAATTCACTGATTGTTCTCTGACTTCCTGTATGCATGTATGAACTATGGTTTTATGTAAGTTGTATTCTGAACATTTAAATGCTAAGTGTCGTGACTTATATGTAAAGGTAGTGTCATTATTTACTGAAGTATGATTGACTCCATAGGAATGGAAACTTGTGTAATGTTTATCCAGCCTTTATATTTGTCCATGTTGTTACATCACAAGAGTTAGCCATCTTATCATTAATCAAAATCAATAACCCTTTTGAGAGAGCCCTCTCAGGCTAAGGAGGCTAAGCCTTAGTCAAAAGCTTGGTTTGAAATAGTTACTTAGAGTCGACCTGACCAGCAGCCTATCAGGCTTGATTTTGAGATAACAGAGGGATACCTATAACCTTAAGAACAAATAAAAATGTTTTTCCAAAATATGTTAAACCTAAAAACTAGAAATCAAAATGAAATAACTAAAGCTTAGATCAAATGAGTTATTAGTGTAAGTCCCTTATATCTAGTTCTTCGAGCTTAGTCTTGTTTAGAGATCATTCTTCAACAACATTGGCTTGATCTCTGCTTCTTTTCTTGTTCTTCAGATTGTTAGGACAATCACTTCTATAGTGACCCATCTCATGGCATTGGTAGCATTCTATCTTAGACATATCAACCTTCCTTCTTGGCTCTCTTGACTTATTGGAGTGTCCTTTCTTGTGAGAAGTAGAGTATGCCTTTGAGACATTTTATTCTTCGTTGTTGCATAGTAAAGAAATTCTCATTTCTTCTTGGGTGAAATCATTCCACAATTGTTCAAAGGTAGGAGCTTCTTTCCAACTATTGATACCTGAAGCAAAATAACTCCTAGTAGGTGGTAATCCCAATAGTGAAGTGATTACTAGCTCCTTCTCTAGTAAAATTTCATTTATGGCTTGAAGTTCATCTCTAATCCTAGATATCCTTATAAAGGAGGAAGCCACATTATCATCTTTTGTCACCTTCATAGTCCTTAACTCATTTTTCAAACTTGCCACTTGACCAATATTTTTGATAGTGAATAATTTTGACATAGCTTCATATGTTTCTTGAGCATGGTCTATATTGGAAATGTATGGGACATGATCGTCCTTTATGCTCTCTACCATTAGTGTCATAGCCAATATCTCCAATTCTCTATACTTCACCTTGTTTGCATCACTGGATTCTTCACATTTCCCTTGACCAAATCTAAGGCCTTGTTCTTTTCAAGAATGAGGTCAATTCTCCTTTTCCAAGACCTATAGTTTGATGCCCCTTCCAATTTGTGCTCACTCTTTATTGTGTTAGAAATTGTCCTTGAATATAGTGATCTTCTTCTCTTATAATATCTCCTTATATGATCCCTTGATCAATCCTTTAGATCCCTTCTAGTGGATACTCAAGACTGCCTTTTTCCTCCTTCACCTTAGCTCTGATACCATGTTAGAAAATCAAAAAGGAAGAAAGATTTTCTTACATAGATAATTACTTGTGATTATTTTATATTTATGTTCTTCAAGAAATTACCAAAAAAATAGCATAAGGACAACAAATGTAGGCCAACAACTGGGGAAAAACCCCTATCTTGGGGAAAACCCAATCAACAATTCTTCCTTCAATAGTTTCTCGATATAATCCAAGACTCTAGACCTAGGTAAATACTTCCTCCACACCAAGTCAGCCCTCAATCCTTCTTGCAGATGATAACCCTTTCAAAGCAACTTCGACCTAGCATCATCAACAGTAGCTTCGACCCAATAACAATAGCAACAACAACAACAACTTCGACTAGACTCATAATACTTTGATCTCCCTTGATACACCTCATAAATGAATGAGAGTTGTCCCAAAATTTCGATCTTGAGGTCTTATATATCCTTCTAGCTCCTTTTCTAGATCTTTACCAACTTCTCACTTTTCTAGCTTCCAACTTTAGAGATTGAACTATGTGAGAGAGAATGAGATGCTCCAAATGAATTCGAACTGCCTTGTATTTATAGCCCTCCAAGGAGGTCAAATTACTTGCATTGAGGCCGAATTGATTTTCTTGAGGTTGACTTGGTGTGGAGAAAACTAAATTCATTTTTGACTCAATTTTATTTTCTTACATGATTCGAAAACCCAAGAAGGGTCTCTTTTAATGTATAACGACCTAATGACTCAAAATAAATCCTAGAAGTCCTCAATGTGGACTTTGACCTAAAACATGATGAATCAAGCATGGAACCCATGCTTTAATAAGTCATATAAATAATAATAAAAATATTTTATTCATTCTTTTGATAAGTACATCTCAAATACATGTATGAATACCAAACCTAGTTATAAATTTCAACAGATGTCTTGTTTAATTCTTCTAGTTATTAGAAGTTGATTTCCTTTTCTATGTGACAATAGTTGCATCTTTCATGATCTCTCCTTACTTTCTTCACATATTGCTTCTCAAGAGTTTCCATTCATAGTTCCTTCATTTTTATCAACCACCTCATATTCCATGTGAGGACTTATTATGTTGATTTCATCTAGTCAATATGTGATCCATGCCTTTATGCATCCTTCCAAAGGAGGCGATCCCTTTCTATTGATCATGCTCATGAGGTGGAACATTTATCCATGCTATCTGCAACTATATGACATGACTCAATTTTATCAAATGCAAGCTTACATACTCATTTCTTCCTTTTGGTCATCTAGACTTCCTTCAACAACTTCCTTGATTGAAAGAACTTCAATCACCTTGAACTGCTTCACTTCTTTTGACATCATACCATCATTCAATGAGTCCCATACAAGGTGGAATGATGTATGATGAGCTCTATACTAGATGGCTTTCTTTTTCCCATAAGTACTACTTATGCTTCTAATGAGGTTACTGAGAACTACATCCTTTTATAGGTGACAACCATAGACTTCTATTTCAACGATCTTTCATTCTTCTTTATGATGATATCACGAGATCTTGCTTTCTATCCTATAATTATATGATGCCATCTTCTAACATGGTGCATCTTATCATGCTTCTAATGATTCTTACCATGATAGCTATACTTTATAACATACAACTTGAAGCATAAACTTGAAAAGAACTAGGTGAGGAAGACTATCTCTCCTTATTCAGCTTTGGAAAATCTCTCTTGTAGTGCCCATATTCATGATAACCATAGCATTGAACCTTCAACATTTTTTATTTATAATTATTATTTAATTATTAATTTTATTTTTATTTTCCTTCTGAGGACCAAGATTCATGAACTTCCCTTTTCTTCTAGCCATGAAAACAAATGATTGAGCTTGCTCGCTTGATCCTACATCGATTTTTTTCCTTCAGCCTGGTTTCTTTGATTTTACACAAGGACCATAATTCATTGAATGGAGTAGCTTCCTTCTTCCCATAGATGCTTGATGTGAAGTTGCCCCATTCCTCTGGTAGTGCATTGAGCACTATGGTAGTCATTCCCTTGTCATACATTATTTCTCCCAACCCTTGGAGTTGTTCTCTTATTTTTGACACCCTCATAAAGTATGAGGCTATTCCTTCTTCTTTTGATATCTTCATCTTGTAGAGCTTGAGCTTCTTCTTTTGGCAGTTCAACAATTAAACCTTTAACATGACCAACGAATTCATTTTCTTTGAGGATCAAATCTATCATCTTCTTCCATTCAAGAAAGTTTGATGACCCAACCAATTTGTTGCTCTCCTTGCAATATGAAGTCATTTTGACATATACATATACATATACATATACATATACACACACACACACACACACACACACACACATATATATATATATATTTACTTGTCAAGTGAAGGTACTCCTAGATGATGAAAACTTCAACTTGATGCCTTCTTGATTTTGTTGATGATGTAGATAACAAAATATTTCTTGGTGAAAATGTCTTTCTTCAAAAGTGATCCTTGGCTCAAAGGGAGATCACATTTATTCCTTGATGATGCTGAAAACACTTTTCCCTGCTTTTCTTCCTTCAAGATAACATTAGTTAAACTTGCTTCAAAACCTCAAATTTCGACCCTTCTTCAGAATTTTAGCTTGTTGTAGCAGTTCTGCAATTTTTGCCTTTTCTGTAATAACCATAATTCACATGTGTGGCTAGAAGATGGAAAAATGCACCTCCTTTCTACTTCGCTTGACTTGACTTCTTTTTCTTTTTATTTCAATTTGCAAAGGAGACCTTTCTTGGCACATAATTTGATCCTTGATGGTGGATGCAACTCAATACTTGCTGCTGTAGAAGGATGTCTTAATAATTCGCATGTGTGGAGAATATAGCCTAGAGAAACAAACCCAAAAGTGATTTGATATTCATTCCTCGTGATAATGATTGTAGAATATGTGAGTTTCCAAGAACGCTTCAAGTGTGGAATCCTTCTTCGGATGAGCTAAGGTTTTGAGGTCTTCTTTGATGCTCTTCATTATTCCCTTTCAATATGATGAGAAGGTTATTCCTTCTTAATGATTGATGTTCTTGATGTTTCCAAGATGATCTCTTTATGCTTCGACCCTAAAGTATCCTTCTTTGTGTTTCCCTTTCTTGATGTAGCCACCTTAACTCTGATACCATGTTGAAAAATCTAGGTGGAAACAAGTGTAGGTGATTTATCTTAATTTGATAATTTCTTGTGATGTATTTTTACTTTACTTGATTAAATTCTTCTTTCCTTTATTATTATTAGTGTTCTCTATCATCAAACAACTACTAAATCATAAAGAACAATGAGACAACAAGACATAAGATATAAACAATCAGTCAGGGCCAAAACCTCTCCAACTAAGAGGAAAACCCACAAGAATCCTTCGCTTCTTATAGAGCTTCAACAGACGAATTCCAAGACCTTTGATCCTTGGCCAAGACCCTCTAGGACCAAGTCATCCTTCCTTCTTGATGAGCTTTCAACCACAAAATTCGACCTTCCAGCAACTTCTCCAACAACTTCGACCCTAGCAACAATTTCTGCAACTTCGACCTAGTAGCTTCAACAAATTTGACCTAACAACATCACAACTTCGACCTTGATGTAACTTCAACAGCTTTGACCTAGTAGCTTCACAACTTCGATCTAGAGGAAATTTCACAGGTTTGACCTTGCAACTTCATAGCTTCGACCTTGCATCTTCATAGCTTTGATGTAATTTCAGAATTTTGTCTAGCCTATAAACTGTAGAAGCCCTAACGAACAAGAGAGAGAGAAGCCCAAAAACTTCGATCTTGATCTTCTTCGTCATTTCTCAGCTTCTGTCTTGAGGAGATCAAAATTGCTTGAATGAGTGTACAAATGAGGTTGAATTCCTTCTTATTTATAGGCTTGTGAGGGGTACAAATTGTTATCTTGAGGACGTCTTGTCCCTTCATGTAGGCCGATTTTATCTTTGTGCCATGGCGAGGTCTTGGAGGGCATTTTGACTCTATTTTGACTCAATAAATAATTTTTTCTTTAAAATATGTAACATGCTCAAATGGGTCTTCAATACACGACAATGACTCAAATGACTTTATGACAAGCCTAGAAGCACTCAATGGGTGCTTGACCTAAAAATAATTTTTTTTTGAGCATAAAACCCATGCCTCAAGAACACAAATAATTAATTTATTTTTCTCTTTTCATTAAATACATAAAATCACGATTACATATGCCATTTTGAAGACCGAACCTAGTTACATATTTCAACACAAAGTGCATGAGAGGGTCGTCACTTTAACAATTTGCATAAGTGATGACTCATTGGCTCCCAATGATAAGCTCTTAAGATTGGAGTTCCATCCACAATGCATAAGAAACACCTATAGCAACATAAGGAAAATCCTATCACTGGAGATGACCATGGAAGCACCAAACCTCCCAAATACTCTTTATATGATTTCTAATTGTAACCATTTTATCCAACATAATTATGTTTAGAATAATTCTAGACACAAAAAATTGAATGTCTTTTGGGGTTTTGAGTTAAGTTATTTGGAAAAGTTTTATTTGAGCCAAATTCTAGGTAGTAATGTTTTGTTTGTGAGACCTTTTTCAGCAAGGAAGCCGAAATAAATAATTGACCATTGGACCAAAATGACTTAAAAAAAATTGTAATTATATATTTGTTTGACTTTTTAATTTGTTAAAAGCATTAGAGATGATTGCCTTGTGTATATCCAATTCAAAATGAAATGATTTTAAATTCTTAAAGAAATTCCCATCGTTTGACTTATTCCACAAAAAATCCTTAACTTAGATAAGTGCTTTTTGTGAAACAACCATGCATATGTAGTGTTCCATACTTAGGTAGTTCAAAAGATGGTTTTCACTCTCTTATCATTTCCAATGCCACCATCCCAAAGCTATACACACTATTATTCTTTAGTGCCTCTATAATGTAAAACCTATCATAACTCGGTGGTTAATCAACAATTTGAGGGAAAACATTATTCATTGTTATTTTTGGATTTGAACTGACTTATCGCCAATATTCAAGGAAAACCATGCCACTTAAGGTAACTCGTTGGTTATTATTAAGGGCATAAACTTCCATTCTCGTGTGGAGGAATTTGGGTTTTGAGTCTTTCACATGTGTCCTTATGTTTGGGGAAGATGAATTCCTAACCAATCATAAGAAATTTATCTTACTCCAAGACCAAAAAATAGTTTCAACCTAGATAGTATTATGAAGAAAGGATGTGTTCCTTGTGGTCATTGTTGTGGCTACCTCGAATGTGCTCATGTGCTTTCTAGTAGCATCTAACCTTAGTCCTAGACATGAGACCAAATACTACCTCTGATTGTAGTTTAGCATCTTTCCTAGGAGGTATTATTCATGTAAAGCTATGTAACCAATACATTTTATATAAGAATTATGAAAGCAATTTTGAGTATCATTATCCTTCATTACTTTGATATATAAACAACCTTCAAATGAAATGAATAATGATTGCTTGAAATACATTGGCCATGACTTTGTAGGGTTAGGGTGTGTGGATCTAAACTATGATAAATAAGGTCAATAATCAGGTGGTGGTTATTGCTTTGCTTGAACTTCATCTGTTTTTTCACTAGTTAGTGTTGGAGCAACATTTTGAGGAAGAATTTTCAGAATTGCGCAAAAGGGTATCATGCAGGAATGTTAACTAAGGGTTAACATGTGGGAAAGAAGGAAAGTCATTAGTCTTAGGTTATGATTTTTTTCACATGGTAATAGTTACCACCCATAGTAAAAATAGGTTTTTTTCGGCATTGTTCCCTAGTGTAAATATATAAATAGATACAACCACAATGTAATGGGGGCTTATGCTTATGCTAAGACATATATAGATAGATAGACATACATGGAGAGATATGCACACATAGATACAAGGGCATATGCTTAAACATAGATACTTGTGTGTTTTGATGATGTAGTTAGATGTTATGTAATGATATGACATTGTAACAATGGATTGGAATGTAATGCAAAATTCACAATAATAAAGATCTCTTTTGGGATAATTTTTGTGTTCTCACATAATGTGTTGAATTATTTTTGTTTTATAGTTCTGTTGAACATAGTTGAATTGTTTCTGTGTTATAGTTCTATTGAACATAATGGATTTATTTCATAGAAGCGGGGTATACTTAATTTTTCTGTTTTGAATAACTAAGTGTTGGATAAGAATTGATGAGAAGTGTAGAATCTACATCTCCTTCATCACTGCAAAACTATCTAGGTTCCTCCAGTGCCTCATGATGCCTCGGGTGAGACTTCACTTTCTTGTGAGCGACATTGAAAGGGACGATGTATGAGGGGTTTTGTGGGCTAATTCACTCCAAACTCGGGTATGCCCTCTGCGGGCCAATAGTTGACATATAACCAAAGCAATTATGAGAGACAATTCTCCATCCAAAAATGCTCTTGCTCCATTTCCCACCAACCTTTGAGCATCCACTATAGGGTATTTACCATGATCTCCTTTCATTCTAAGCATATTTAAGCAAGCAACTTGTGAAATCAATTGTGTTGCACATCCTCTTGTTCCCACTTGCAACCAATCCGAAAAGTCTAAATAGCCCTAGAGTATGTACATCTCTATAAACTTTAGCAATCAAATATAGATGATGATCAATGAGTTCATTGGGGTTAACATGAGTTTGACTCCATTGGTGATTGGTGAAATATTTTGGGTACCACTTTTGTAACTCAACAAATTTTGTCGATAGCCGATGAACTCATTGAGTAGTCAATAAGAGTTGACTCCATCGATCATAGGCGAAATTCGATGGGTTACCAGAGTAGTAACCAATTAAATTTTGTCGACTGGCTGATGAGCTCATCGGGGGTCAACATGAGTCTTTCTCCATCTGTGATAAACAAAATATTTTGGGTACCTTGAAGGCTCGAAAATCTCTTCGTACAACATTATAAGGAATACCACCCAATCGAGAACTTAGAGTAACTCCTTTTCCATTGAAATGGTGGTTTTGACTGGTTAAAATAAGTTCAATTACCTTCTCTCTATCTCCACTGGCCTAACACATGACTTTCACCTACCAATAAAGAAGAAACATCAGATCAATCCTCTTGTTGATTAGGCAAGAAAGTGATCCTTAAGCTGATATGGGGCTCAACCAAGCCACAACTAAAGTTTGCCTCTTTGATAAAAGGACTTCTAGAAATGTAGAAACTAAAATTAAAATGTAGAATGTAACCTAAGATACATTTATCCTAGACCTATCTCAATTGAAAGAAAGAATAATTTTTCTCTCAATCAAGAGCAAGCTAAAAGGGTGGGAAAAGAAGCATGTTGGAATTGAAATAAGATAAAGGAAATAGACTAGGAAAATGGTTCACAAGATCTAATCCTTGTCAAAGTAGATATAAACAACTAAATGTTTAATAAATAGTTACGAGACACTTAACTGTAAATAACTCCAACTCCTAATAGACATATGCATACGAAACAAAAGATTCATGCTATAATACTAAAATGGTTCTAATAAAATGACATGTAGAAGAGCAAGACATATATAACTTTAAACTGTTAGATAGCTAGCCAACCTAAAGAAATACAAGTTTGTTCTTATACAATTTCTAGTTTTTCAAGACACATTTCCGATTAATCCTGCAAGATAGCTTGATCAGATTTTAAATGGGCATATAAGATAACATTTAACAATAGTGCTAAAGCGAAACCAATATACTCGTACAACATAAATGTATTTGAAATCTCAAGCATTTATTTACAGTAACAAATGCAAACAATAATGCTATGCAAACAATTATAGAATTAAATCTTATTATAAATATGAATCAAGTTACACGAACCTCTGAGAATTACAATAATGAAAAACCCTACAGCTAGCATACTCAATTTCCTATATGTAAAGAAGACTCTGATCCTACTATAGTAGTGAAAATGAGACAAAAATCCCTCTACAAACAGGCTATAAGCTCAAGTATTATTCTGCTTCTTCTCCTGGATTCTAATCCTTATCCCAATTCAACCCAACGATGAGTATTTATACATGATTTAGAAATAATAACAATTTCCCCAAATCTCTCAATAGAGTTAATTATAGCATAGATGGTTTTGATTGGAATTCTGGCCAAAATGCAGATGAACACAATGGAACAGATTGCCCAGTTTGGTTTGCACAGATAAGGATGATCTCTCTTGTCTCCCACTTGTTTCAAACCAATAGGTGAAATTACATGCGAGGAACAACCGATTCAACAACTTTCTTCTGTTACAATATCCCTTTACCATATGGAGGAATTTCATTGGTGATAGACTGGATCTATTCCAATACTGGCCTTAATCATAAATCTCTGTTATAAAATAAAACATAATTAGCCATGTCATAAAACAAACTTTGTAAAAAAACTCTAATTATGCCCAAAACCAATAGAAAAATCAAGCGACTTTTTCAATCAATATGACAGTGGCCCCTAGAAGTGACAAATGGTAAGCATTGACGAGCATCAAAGAAATGCATATCGAAGGTTTAAACATAGTCACATAGGAAATCTTACGATATATGGGTGTTACAGAGCAGGCACGATACCAATCCTTAAACCATCATTTATATGCCCATTTATAACTAAGTGGATTTTTTAAATTTAGTGGCTATAACAGTGGTCGGAGGATGATACACGTGGCAGGAGCTGAGTGGTACTAGAGGTAAGCCCATCAGAACTTTTTATAATGTGTGTAAACAAAAAACGCTGATATTGGGAGGCTCCGATATGGAGCGGATGTGATTTCACGTTTAATTTTTTTTTAAAAATTGTATCGAGTCCAAATATCGGAGGTGAATGGATTATCGGGGGTTTTACGAATGTTACCATTTAAAATTTATAATATACAGGAGAATGTGATATTCTGATTAGACCATCGTTAATACGCATATCGGGTCTAGATATTGGAGTCTGGCAGATATTGAAAGTCGGAGGGGGAGGCACATTGGAATATCGACGATGGAGAGATTATCGGAGATCAAAGGGAGTGTTGTATAAGAGATTGGAGATCAGAGGGATATGTTGTATCACATATCGATAGGATTGGCATATCGGAATATCGATGATTGGAGTTTTTTAAATGTGTCTCAAAAGGAAATCTTTGATATGCACTACCTTCGATATGCAAGAGTAGAAACAATGACGTGGAATGTGGGTCCTCTGACAACCGCTTTATTATATAATTCCAGAAGTTATATGACCACTTAATATATTCATAATATATTCATTTGATTATTGAAAAGAACCACTTTATGGATTGGACTTTGAATATCAGGGATTTCAAATGAATTCCTCTGATATCAAAGTTCCGATATTAAATTTGATATATGCATTCTTTTCAATAGGTCTTTCTATGCTTTTATCAATAAGCCAATTCATAATATAAAATTCACTTTGTAATATAAGACTTGGTCTTGATCTCGGGGGATATGTATAAAATATAAATTAATATTTACAATTGAAAATTAATTATTTACAAATAAATAAATTTATAAAACGAAAGTAATGTACAATTTATACATTTTAATAGGCCAAGTCAGTGAAAAATAACCAATCTTCAATTAGGTGCCATTTACAAACCAAACAACCAAATGAGATAAAAAACTATGATAGGAAGATAGGAACAGATTGAACTCATTGAAGAAATCTAAATTCTCAAAATCAGATAGTAATATGACTAACCATTCAATCAAAGGGTCCCCATAATGAGAATTAAGTGAATAATGGGGGGGTTGTGTTTTTACCAGAACAGGCTACCACTTTGGTAACCCATCAAATTTCACGGATGACAGATGAGTTCATTGGGAGGTTGACAAGAGTTGACTCTATCAACAAAATATTTTGGGTGGGTAGCCCATCAAATTTTGTCAATGGATGATACACTTATTGAAGGTCAACAAGAGTTGACTCTATTAACGTTTGGTAAAATATTTTAGGTTGTATTGCATCAAATTTTGCATATCTCTGATGAGGTCATTGAGGGTCATTAAAATTTGGGAGGTTGACTCCATCTATAGTGAAATATTTTGGATTGGTAAATTTTGGATTTCACCAGTCAATGAAACCTTTGAGTCTGCCTATGTGTATTTTATCAACTTGATGATGGTGTTAATTCAATGTATTATAATTGTTAATAAATATAATCATATGAACTTAAATGCATTAGGTTGATAATTAGAGATTAGTGTAATTAAATGTAAGGTGATTGAATCTTGGTGCCAATGGTGAAAATCTTCAAATGATCATATCTCAGTGATCTAGACTCAGATTTTAATAAAAAATACATCATTAGAAAGCCATCAACCATGACAATCTCAAAACATAGTTTCAAGTTGAATCAAAAAAGTGAAAAATTTGCTACCCTCTATCATTTTCCAAACATTAAGGGGATGGTATGTTTTAGTTTCGTTCTTAACATATGTGCTACATTTAATTGATGAACGGTGTTACTTCTTATTTCCCTTCAAGGTATGTTGTTAATTAGTTGTATTAGACACAAATTTAAATTTGGGGATTTAGTGTTTAACATTCACTAAACAAAGGTTCACCTAAAGATTTTTTCTAAATATGAACACATTATAGGTTTAGTTATTGTATCTAAGGTGCGAATTGCACAAAGTTTTAAATGTAGGAAGCACATTCTAGTAAGTAGCTTAAAATATATCAAAGTGTCAAGTTGACATTATGTCGTAAAAACATTGATATTTGAGCTATGCAATTTTGGTGTTATGACTTGGTCACACTAATACATTGTTGTATTACTTTGATGTGTACATTTTTGTTGTAGAAACAAAACAAATATGCTCATGTGAATGGATAAATTAGCAAAATATCACATGAAAAATACCACTCACTCCAATGACTTTTGTTTATTTATTTATTTTTAATTTTTTTAATAATTATTTAACTTAGATAATATGGAAATATGAAAAATGAATCAATTTGTAATCCCTTAATTAGATTATTTATACATCACATTAAGTAAAAAATAAAAAATGGGTTTTCAGAGCAAAAGATCATAATATTAAAGTGCAAACACCCAAACCTGTTAGGTGATTAGTTTGTATAGTCTTATTAGTACCTACCATAGGCATGCCTGGGACTATAGCAATCTCCTTATTATTAAGAATAGTCATAGTCACGAATAAGCAAAGTTTTTAGGCCCAATATCTTTCGCCATCTTATTTGGATTCTTCCCCAGGCACACAAGCAAAAGCATATGTTATTTTGCTTATGCTATATTTATCAGTTTGTTTCACATTTTGAGGCTGGTAAACGCTAGTAAACTAATGCTAACAAAAGCATATGTTATATTTATCAATTTACTTTGCATTTTGACGCTGGTAAACTAATGTTAACATTAATTTTCACCCATTTAATGTTTAAATATATATCATCTTGTGAATAGAGATATATATCTCATTCTATAATTAAACAAGTGGCAAGTATATATGTATTAATGAAAAATAGTTTTTGAGTATTCAATGTGGGAATTAGAGGGAATCGCTCCTTGTTCCACCTCTAAATTTTGAAACTTTTGGTGATGGGATTTATCTCTACCATGCTCTCATAAATAAAATTGAAAATCTGCAGTAGCCAATTGCCATGGATGACGCCTTATGGATTATTCATTTTTCCCAGGAAGAGAGGGGGTTCGGTATTGATATGATCAATTGAACTAGTAAATATTGGTAGGTTGAACAATTTTTTATAACCAATATTTCCAAATCATTAGGAAGTATAAATGTTCATTTTTATATAAATTTTTTTCAGAAAATTATTTTCTAATTTTTTTGAATTGGTAAATGATGTTAATGAATTAGTTTACACTCCTTTGAAAGACTATGCTAAATTTTCTGAATTATGGGCTTAACTAATTCACTCCTCAACTATGCTAAATTTTCTAAATTATGGTCTTATATTCCAAATATATTACTAATAGAGAATCCCGTCGTCGGAAACTTTTTAGGAAAATATTAGTACAACCTTTATAGATGATTATTTTTTTATATATGTAAATTAAATGAAAAGGCAAGTAAATTTTTTTGGGAAAGCCATTCCAACATTGAATAAAAAAGTATAAATCATTGTTTTTAAAGTTTATTGATATTTTTACAACATGAAAAAACAATCAAATCTAACCATTTCCATAAAACTTGGTCCATATTTACATGTTTGGTGTGAGAAATACTATGTATACACAAAAGTCTTCCGAACTTGTTCCAAACATTACATTTAACTATTATTATTATTTCCTCTAACTATTTTTTTTATTTGTCATAAATTGAAAATGTTCCAAATAACTAATAAAATAATTGCATATTCTTAAATAATAATTTAGATGATATACATTTTTTAATATCTTATTTTATTCAATAAAATAAACTAAAAAGATGTTTAAACAATTTTTAAAAGCGATAAAAAGGAAAAAATATATTGGTTTAATTGTTTTTCTACATATTTTTTCCTAAATCCTTCTTTCATAGTCATATTTTCCCCTCACCTTTCTCTCATCCTCATCCCCATTTATATGTTTTGCATAATATCTCAAGTCCATTTTTACCCTCATCCTCTTATATGAGATGTTTTGCATATTATCACCCTCAACCTCATTTATATGTTTTTGCATAATATCTCTCTACACTCCCACCCTCATTTATTAGATGCTTTTCATAATATCTTACTCCACTTCCACCCTCATTATATGGCAGGAGGGTGTTATTATGCAAAACATCTCATAAATGAGGGTGATGGTGGTGGTGGGGGAAGATAAATGAAAGACATATCTCATAAATGAGGATCGAGATGGGGCGAGGAGAGATATTATGCAAATCTTATCTCATAAATGAAGGTGTTGGTGGAGGGAAATATTATGAAAAATATGCTTATGTTTTGCATAGTATCTCCCCCATCCCAACCCATGTATTTTGCATAATATCTCCCCCAATCTCTAAATATGTTTTGTATAAATCTCACTCCACCCCTGCCCTCACCCTCATTTATGAGATATATATGTTTTGCATTATATCCCCCCACCCTCATTTGTAAGATGTTTTTCATAATATCTCGCCTAGCCCCCACTCTCACCCTCATTATGGAGTAGTGATATTATGCAAAACATCTCATAAATGAAGGTGATGGTGGAAGGAGATATCATCCAAAACATATATCATAAATGAGAGTGGCAATGGATATAAATATTATGTAAGACATAAATAAATGAGGGCGAGCACGAGGGTGAGGGTGGGGGTGAAGGGAGATATTATGAAGTGGATAGTATGCATAACAAAAATAGGGTGGTGGAAGATATTATGCAAAACATGGATGGGGAAATATTACATATTATGCAAAAGATGTTTATATTTTGAATTATATCTTTGCTACTCCCAACCTCACCCTCATGGGGTAAGGGGAGATATTATGCAAAACATAAATATAAGGGGGTCAGGAGATATTATGCAAAAGGAAAAGGGGAGATATTGTACAAGACAAATGCATGCTTTACTTAACATCTCCCACTACCCTCACTCATAAAATGTGGTATGCATAATATCTCCCTCACTACCCTCATCCTCATAAAACTTAAATATAATCGTGATGGCGAGGGTGTGGATGAGCTTTGAGGGACATATTATGCAAAAAATACATAAGGTGCATGTTAGAGGTATGTTTTGCATAATATATTTCCCTACCCTTACTCTTACCGTCACCATCATATTTATGTTTTGCATAATATCTCCCACACCTTCACCCTCACATATATATGTTCCCTAATATCTTCCCCACCGTTGCCTTTACTCTCACCCTCATATTTGTGTTTGTATAGTATCTTCCCCAACTCCCACCTCATAATACTAATTTAATTTTAAGGTCACAGTGAAGCCAAACACCAAATTTTTGTATGAGATCTCTTATTTGTGGGAAAAAGGACTTGTCTCCCTGCAACAATTTGATTGCTAAAGTTTACCGAGATGTACATCCTCTATCCTCCTATATTTGAGCATGTGACCTCTTCAGCAGAAACACACATTCTTAACTATTAGGTTCACTCAAGCATTGCATAATGTCTCCATCCACCCTCACCCCCACCTTCATAAACTTTGACATATTTAATGTTTATTTATCACTTGTTAAATTTGTTAAGTGTTGTTTGTGGAAAAATGACATTGAGATATTGCAATTTATATTGTTATTTATGGAATTTTGGTTTTGAAATATTGGAACTCAATTAAGTTTTTCTAATATAATTTGTGAAATTTTAATATCAAAATATTAAAATTTGAATTATGGAATTTGATTTTAAAATATTAAGGTTTAATTAATCATTTATATAATTTTTGAATTAAAATCATATGAAAATTTTAATATCTTTTAAAATTATAATTAAAAAAAAGAAAAATATGCAAATGTTATATAATTTTTTATTATGATCTTTTAGAGAATCTATAAATTGAAAGGCCAATTGTCACTATTACACCAACCACCAATGGGCCAATTGCAACATGTCTATGAAGACTTGAACTCATAAAATTGGGGAAACAATTTGTCCACCAAACCACTTGAGCTAAAATCCTTTGACATATAAGAAAAATGAGGACATAGAGTGTGCTTTGATCATGACTTATTTGTGGAGTGACCAAACCATTTAAGATGGCCGCTCTAAATATAACAATAGATACAATCACTACCTGTGGCTCCAAAAAAACTCTCATAAAAATTAAACCTTATACCATAATTAAAAACTTCTAACTTTCTACTTTCTACCATGAGATCCAACTCCTATAAACTTCTCTAAACCCAACTTATAAAACATTGGTATTGAAAACAATCCCCACAAAATATACTTGAACAACAACGTGAACTTGTAAACTTCTCAGCGATTTGGGAATTCTATTTAAACGAGTGTCTCATTTTCAACAATGGGGAAATGGAAATTCAAAATTTGATGTTTAAATGAAAAATTACAATTATGAATAAAGGCACAATTTCTGTACATAAAACACTGAAAAATATATGTACTCAACGTTGGGTGACTTCAGATGAGAATGCGATCACAAATACCATTGGTATTATTAGATGCAGAGTAGAGGTTCTGAGGAGTTGATGGGGTGTCTGTTTTATTGCCATGATTTGGTGCATGGCTCATGTGGAATTGCAGGTGGTGATTATGTCCATTTCGGATGGAATGGATCATTTATTATGCGATATTTTGAGCCGAGGTTTATTGTTGCAGAAGAGTTTTGAGCTGGAGGCATTCTCGTCACTTGATTGTTAGTTTTTAGTTAGATTATTGGTCATAGAGGGATATTCTACACTTTCCAGACCCTAATGAGAGTTGGAATGTGGAGGTCTATGAATCACTGAGCATTTGTGGGTGATGGAGTCGAATATGGTAAGCCTCCAGTTTTTTCGATCCATGGGCTCTTTTGCAGTCCACTTAGATTTCTAGGTGGTCGTTCATTGTCCATTAATGTTGAGGTTCTCCGGATTGATTAACTTTTTTCATTCAATTAACATGCTTATGGTGCAAAGATTCGCAAATTGTACGGGGGTATCGTGTTGTATTTTTGGCCATTACCATTTTTTTTTCGGTTCAACTTTGGTATGAAGGGGCTGCACTCCCTTTGTATCATATTAATGTGTTTATGATGGGTTAATGACACATTGATGGGACAGTTGTCTATGCATGGCGGTTCATTTTTGCATGCTTGTTTTATTTTAGGCCTTGTGGTTTGTGGTTGGTGCTAGAGTAACTTATTGAGATTCATAGGGACTGTGAAGGGTGGCGACTATGTAACACATCGGTTGATTTTTACATAGCTTGTTTTATTTTAAGCCTTGTGGTTGGTGTTAGAGTAACTTATTGAGATTCAGAGGGATTTTGAAGGGTGGCCATTGTGTAACACATCGACATTTGTTGGGTCACATTTGTTTTGGGTTTTGAGAAAGGGTTCAACAAGGTGATATTTTTTATACATTTTTATGTTATCTGGTGAAAGAGGGGCTGTTTTTATTGAAGCAATTGTTATGGTGCGAGCCATAAGGTATTTAAAAAAAATTAGCAAATAGAAGAGTGCAGATGGCCTAAAATTGTCTTTAATGACATATTGTACAAAAGAAAAAAGACTTCGATGTAGCAAAATAACAAATGGTTTAGTAAATAGAGTATTTGTTTGAACACGTGTCCCATAAACAGTGAAGAGATAAAAACTTTTGTTATGGATAAGTTCCACAATTGTATTTGGGATAAGGAGCTAGGGAGAAAGAAAAAGTATTATATTGAAGTGTTTAATCTCACTCATAATCATCAACAAAAAACATACATAGAGGTCAATATTTTTTGGAGAGCCAAATTTTTTATTGCTCAATTAAGCACTGATGCTCATCAACTTCGTTGTGAAACAGGGTGTTGGAAAATGCCAAAAGAAGTGTGGGAAGAAAGAGTATGTATTTTTTGTTCTTCCAGAAAAGTGGAAACAGAAAAACATTTCATTTTAGAATGCGAAGCCTTCAAAGACAACACGAAAATTTATGCAGATATTCTGGCAACTAGCTCTTCGGATAATATATTTAGCGAGGGGTTTGTCGATAAGCTGAGAGTGTTTATTGTGAGGCTTCACAGGAAAATGGTTGAATACATCAACTAGATGAAGGAGAAATTTGTACCATATGCTATCTTTAGCCTCGTGGATGTTAAAATAATTTTATTTCTTTCTTTCTTTCCTGTGATCGGCATATTTGAGTCTAGTGAAGTGGTTGGTTTTTTCGACGCTTAGTTTGTGGTTTAGCGGTTTGTGGAGGTGGACATGCTTTTCAAAAGAGGTTTGTGGGCATGTTTATCAAAGGTCGCTTTGTTTATGGCATTTGGAAAGGACTTTCAGAGGGTTTACTCTCCAAATGTAGAGGAGCTGATAGAGATCACAGTTGAAGCTGAGAACTATGCATAGGAATGTCTTATTAGTAATTGAATGGGGATTTGACGAGTAGTGGAGTGGGGACAACATTCTTTTTGTTTTGGAAAATGAAAGAGGACATCATGTCTTGGGATGGAAAATTTTATAATGGTAAGATATTGGTCAAAGATATATACATACATATTTGACAGGGACGAAACAAGGAGGTGAAAGAATTATGGTTCCAAAAATCCTAGAAGTGGGAGATTCCACTTAAATTGAAATGTTTTCTATAGATGCTAGTTCATAATAGGATTTTGACACGGGAAAATATTCATAAAAGGGGATTTCAAGGTCCAGCGAGATGTGCCTTATGTAGATAAGACACAAAAAAAGTGGAACATCTTTTTCTCAAATGTTCATTTGTGACTTCTATATGGATAAGAGTTATGCAAATGCTCAAGTTGCAAGTAGGTTAGGACAAGACTTCTATGGAGGGCTGCCTCTGAAAATGGTTTGTTGATAACAAAGGATATCATACTTTGCCATTCTATATCTTGTGGGGTATATGGAGGTCAAGGAATATGTTGATATTTGAACAAATTGAGCTAGACATTAGAGGAACATGCCTAAAGATATCTACAGATTTTATGGAGATTGGGCCAAATAAAGAAAAGTTTTCTAGAAGGCAATGCCAAATCAAGGAGATATGGGAAAATATCTAGTGAGTCTTTTCGATAGAGCTTCATCCTTTAGGGTATGTGACAGTGGAGCATTTATAGTAATGAAGCCCAGACATTATTTTCATTTTCGTTGGTATAGTGGGGCAGGAACAAATAATAGAGCAGAGTTGTTGGCACTCTAGGGTGTCTTATATTGTGAAAAGTGGCTCGATATTGAAGAGATCGATGTATTCGAGGATTCTAAAGTTATCAATGTATGGGTACATAAGAGATCAAATTCCGATTCATATTCACTCACAAATTAGATGCATTACATCTGACAATTGATTAAGATTTTCAAGATGACCTCTTTTTCAAATATTTTCAGAGAACATAATCAACTAGCATATGGGTTGTCTAAAGATGGTTGTAGCTATGAACCAGGAAAGTAATGTACACAACCTTTGAAGAGGGATCCTTTAAGCATTTGAGGGTCATTCAATTATGAAGTTTGATATTAAAATTTTAATCTTTTTGACATTTTGAATAGGTTTTGTAGATCAACTCTTTTCCTCTAGTCATATTTTTGATAGATTGTATATACACTTGTAAGAAAAAAAAAAGGATAAGAATGGATCTCAGTTGATTTCAGTCATGTGTGGCCACAAACAATTTGTCAAACACATGACTAATATAGTCATTTTAAATATATTAAATATGTCTGTGATTAATATGATGAACTCCTCTTCTACATACCACGAACATTGGACATGTATTTGTATTAAATATATGAATTCCAACATATGACTCCCCACACACATGACACATTTGATTTTGAGCTAATAGAAAAATCCTACGTGAAATTTTTGATGTGTAGTATTGCTATTAGTGAGAGTTAGAAGTTGAGATTAGGCAGAGTATCTTTTAAATGCCTTTTCTTCATACAATTTTATTTTTTATCTTGTACTATTCCTGAGTTGGATGAATATTGTTTTCTTTGTTGATATGATCATTGTTTTCAACTTTTCATTTCCTCTATTCTTCATGCTCTTTAGTTGTCATTTTCTCTACCTTTTTTTGTCGATTCCCTCTTCGTTGTGCATTTTATTGTATTATTTACTGTTGACATTCTTCATTTATCATTTGTTGTGCCCTTCTTTGTCGATGTGCTATTTGATTTATTGTGTATTTTCTTGTATTCTTTGCTTTTGACACTCTTCATTTGTCATTTGTTGTGCCCTTCTTTGTCAACTTGCTCTTTGTTGTTCATTTCTAATTAAGATGGACCTAGGCTGATGACTAAAATGGATATAGGCTCTTTCTTATTCGTTTATGTTAAATATGGATCTAGGTTGATGGTTAATGTAACAAAGAAATCAATGCACATTGTCAATAATTACTTTGTGCATACACCAAAATTAATGCATAAAGGGTAATGAGTGAGGTAATATTATAAATTAACATTTACACTAAAATCAATGCATCTATTTTAGTAAAAGACAAAATATTAATGTCAAAATAATCTAAACATGAGTTATGACCTTACATATTCCTTTACTCCTTTAATTTAGTGAAATTTCAATATTTTTTAGTGTCTTGTTTTTGATTTGATTTTGAAATTTTGATGGTTTTCTAAATCAACCAACATTTTTAGCCTTTTGTAAAATCCTCTTTTCTTCTGTGGCTAATAATGTTTAATACTATATATTACTATATAATTTTAATAATATTATACAGTCTTATGTTAATTATTATATAATATTTTATTTTTAAACATTATAATATTATGTTTAATATATAATAATATTATGTATATATATAGTATAGTATAATATCATATTATATTATATTAAACCTAATAATCTTAATATTAAATTAATATTAATATTTAGGCTTAATATATCTATAACCTAGTAATAACATAATATATAATTTTGTATCTCGATTAGAACCTTAGGTCCAAGTGTAACGATAGTTTTCAAGGTCGTAGAAAAATCAATTAATATGAGAAGTGATCTAGGAGGCTCCATGAAACCTCAAAAATAAAAGTGCTCAAAATTTGATGGAAATAGTGCCATGTCATAGAGCTCAATGATACCTTTCTAATTGTGTGAACGACACGTCAAACCTAGTCTATATTTTTGAGAAATCAATGTGGATAGAAATTAGGGTTTTTTATTCCTCTTTACTCGATAATTACTTGTGATTATGTGTTGGCATTTAATTATTTATTATATCTTCTTTCATCAAGAAATTACCAATTCATAAATGTATGAAGATCACAAGAAGAAAAGAAACAATATATAGTGTCACAACCAGGGGAAAACATCTCTTCTAGGGGAAAACCTAGTCAAACTCTTCTTCTTCTTATATAACCAAATCAAAATGAGGCAACCAAGACCCAAAAACAAAACCAAGACTTCCATCAAGCACCAAGTTAGCCCTCCAAAGTATCTTATTCAAAAGTGTCAAAGTCTATCCAAGTCAACGAAGAACAAAGTTCTTTCTTTTTGTAACCTAACAAGGTCTCAACCCTTTAGATTAGGTTTGTAAATCATCCTACAATTCTCAGTCCTGCGGTTGTACAAGAAAACATAAAAATATTGCACGAGTGAGTAGAAATGGTTCATATTTGTGTCTCTCTTTTCACTTGGGTTCTTCCTTTGATTCATTGCCTTCAAAATTGATTTTGATTCTTTTCTACGTGCATATCAAACTTGCTTCAATTGGTGTCACATTAGGTCAAATTATCTTCCAATATATACGCATATTGTGTGGTTGAATATGCCTCTTCTAAGCCAACTTCATTGGCAAGGCCAAATTGGTCTTTGGAGTCAAAAAATGACACTTTAAAATCAAATTTAATATTTCTTTCTCGATATAATATGCCCATAAGGGTCTTATACTCATGATAGAGACACTATTGACTCAAGAAACCCTAGGAACATGAAGAACATGCTTGACCTAGTTGACAAAATAAAATAGAGCATGAAAACCATGCTTTCAAAATAATATTTTCTCTTTATTTCTTTTGTTTTTATAATGAATGTATAATGATATAGTCACAATTATGAAGACCGAGCATAGTTACATTTATCAACACTCTCTCTTAACTAGGGGGTATTCATAATTGTAAAAATGGGACAAGGATGATCTCAACTTGAAATTTTATAAGAAGAGTATCACAATCAACATATACAATGTTGGAGATATTCATACCATCTAGGATAACTGCTAAGGTATCAATCCATCAAGGGATATAGGTACCATCTAGGCTACCTGCTAAGGTACCAAACCAACAGTGATCTAGGTGTTATCTAGGCTACTTGCAAAGACACCTAACTCAACAGGGATCCATGTGTCATCTAGGCTACCTTCCAAGACACCAACGCAATAGGGATCTAGGTATCATCTAGGCTACCTCCCAAGACACCAACTCAATAGGATTCAAGTGTCATCTAAGCTACCTGCCAAGGCACCAACTCAATAGGGATATAGGTGTCATCCAAACTACTTGCTAAGACACCAACTCAACAAGGATCCAGGTATCATCTAGGTTACTTTCCAAGACACCAACTCAACAACGATCCAGGTGTCATCTAGGCTACCCACCAAGATACCAACTCAACCAGGGATCTACGTATCATATAGGTTACCTTCTAAGATACCAACCCTAAATACCATCATACTGGCTTATTTATCCTAAGGTATGACAACTCATTATCTCTCCCTCTCAATGAAATAGGAAATATCAACCAATCCAAGCTTGTTTCTCAAATAATCCAGCTTCTTATTAGGAATATATTTAGTCAAAATATCAACTACTCGTTCATCTGTCGAGATATACTATAGCTTTATGACACCATCTTGTACCAAAATTATTATATAATGGTACTTACTATTAATATGCTTATTTATAGCATGAAACACAACATCCCCAGTCAACGTTATGCTACTTTAGCTATCACAAAATATGATGGTGTGATCCATTGGTCCTCCAAATAGATTTGTAAGAAGCTTCCTGAGCCAAACAACTTCTTTTCCAACCTCACAAGCTACAACATGTTTAGCTTCAACACTACTCAAAGTAACAAAGTATTGTCTTAGACTTATCGATGAGATCATAGTAGATCCAAAACTAAAGCAACCACCGTTAGTGCTTCTTCCATCTGTCTCACTACCACCCCAATTAGAGTATGTAAGCCTGACAATAGAATCTCATTAACATAATATTTTAGGCAATGATGAATTGTTCCACACAAATATCTCAAGACATGTTTGAAAAATATCCAATGATCATGGTGTGGCTCCAATTGAAACTGACTGAGGACATTTACTACATAACATATGTCAGGTCTAGAATTTTCTAGGTACATTAGGGAGCCAACCAACTGACGATATCTTACGGGACCAATAAAGCTAGAATTTGAGTTCTTCAACTTCAAATTTTTTGATCATGGGAGTTGTCATGGGATTACTATCCAGCATGCCTAACTTTTGCAAAACCTTTATCACATATTTTCCTTGACCAAGATATATTTCACCTGATTTCTAACAAACCTTCAAGCCCAGGTAATAATGCATAGGCCCAAGGTCCGTCATTTCGAACTCAACTGCCAACAAATCCTCACACTCTTGAATCTAATGTTCTACACCTGTAATGAGTAAGTCATCCACATATAATAGTATGCTGACAAGTTCATTATTGCCTACCTTGATGAACAAATTTTGATCTGTAGAGCTCTTAACAAATCCAATTCTTAATAATTAGGAATCCATTCTTGCATACCAAGCTCTAAGAGCTTGTTTCAAGCCATACAGTGCACTCTTCAATATGCAGATGTGAGTTTCCTTTCTATGGATCTCAAAACCTTGAGGTTTCTCAATATATACTTCTTTGTCTATAGTCCCATTCAAGAATTTTTTTTTGACATCCATTTGATGGATATTCCATTCCATAGTGGCAGCTAAAGAAAACAACGATCTAATAGTAGTATACCTGGTAGTAAGAGAAAATTTTTCTTCATAATCAATCCCTTCCTTTTGAGAGAAACCTCTAGCTACATATCTTGCCTTGTATTTATCAATGCTCCCATCTACTGCATTAATTTTATAAATCCATTTGAAAGTGACAATTGATTTTTCACTAGGTCAAGGAACAATTTCCCAAACTCCATTCTTCATAATAGATTAGTACTCTTCTTGCATTGCTTTCCTCCATTCCGCATGTTAAGCGGTTGAAATTTAAACTCACATCTGCATATTGAAGAGCTACTGAATGAGAGGTGTTTCCTTTTGATATAGTTTGTAGTTGACCAAATTATCCTATCATGTGTCTTGAGGCTCCACTATTAATTATCCATACATATTCATCATCAAAAGTACCTGTGAGAGCGGAAAATAATCCTTTGTATTTGATGCCCTTAGATAGATTTCAGATGAACTTGATCACACAATATTTGGGAGATATCAAGAAGCTTAAAATAGTCTTGTTTCCTTGGTTTATATAGCTATCCATTGTAGATAATTGTTTCAAGGAATTCTTCAAGAAATCATTCAAAGAGATGGCCAACAAGGTGATCTTCAAGGCGTCCTTCCTTAACCTTAGCTCTGATACCATGTTGAGAAATAAATGTGGATAGGAATTAGGGTTTTTTATTCCTCTTTACTTGAAAATTACTTGTGATTATGTGTTGGCCTTTAATTCTTTATTATATCTTCTTTCATCAAGAAATTACGAATTAATAAATCTATGAAGATCACAATAACAAAAGACACAAGATATAGGTTCACAACTAGGGAAAATCCCCTCTCCTAGGGGAAAACCCAATCAAAATCTTCTTCTTCTTATAGAACCAAATCGAAATGAGACAACCAAGACCTAGAAACAAAACCAAGACTTCCAACAAGCACCAAGTCATACCTCCAAAGTATCTTTTCTAAAGGAATCAAAGTCTATCCAAGTCAATGAAGGTTAAATTTCTTTCTTTTTTCAAGTTGACAAGGTCTCAACCCTCTAGATCAGGTATGCAATTCAGCCTACAATTCTTGGTCCTGCAATTGTACTAAAAATCTCGTACATGTGAGCTGAAATAGTTTATATTTGTGTCTCTCCTTTTTTGCTTGGATTCTTCCTTTGATTCCTTGTCTTCACACTTGATTTTTCTTCTTTTCTAGGTGCAGATCGAACTTGCTTCAATTGGTGTCACATTAGGTTGAATTATCTTCCAATATATATCCATCTTGTGTGGTTGAATTTGCCTCTTCCAGATAGACTTCATTGGTAGGGCTAACTTGGTCTTGGGAGTCCAAAAATGACAATTTAAAATCAAATTTGATATTTATTTCTTGATACAATATGCCCATAAGGGTCTTATACTCATGACAACGCCATTATTGACTCAAGAAACCATAGGAGCATGAAGAACATGCTTGATGTAGTCAACAAAATAAAATAGAGCATGAAACCCATGCTTTCAAAATAATATTTTCTTTTTCTTTCTTTTGTTTTTATAATGAATATATACGATATAATAACAATCATGAAGACCAAAGATAATTACATTTCTCAACACGTATGAAAAAGTTATGGCTAGTCAATTTTTGGGTCAAACTAGGAAAATAATCAAATTCAAAGTTAACCATACAGTGCTACATGGCACTTCCACAGGTTGCCACATGGAATCCCTGTTAGTAGGCCATTGATGACATGGAATTGCAGTGGTGCTGGATGTGTAGGTGACATGACACTCACTTGCAGGCAGGTTGTGTGGCATGATGACTAGGAATATTTTCGGACCAATGAGGGTCTGCCACATGGTCCAAACACATGGTGCCACATGAAATCTCGTTAGAAAGCCAAAAGGGTGTAATATGGTCAAAATTAATTTGAAAGTGGAGGGCATAGAGATTGAACCCTCAAACTTAGTGAAACCAGCCAATGAACTATTTTTTGCACCAACCATATTGTTCATCATATGTAATAGTATGGGTTATATTTAAACAAATAATTTTTGGTCACATATCAAAGTAAAGTTTCCTTGCGGGGTTTGACCCTGCAGTCCCCACCCAACCAACACCTTAAATTAAAGGTGCCAATTAGAAGTGCCAACCAACACGCTTTGTAATTCTCGCCACCCCATATGCATTTAAACTCATTCGATTCACATGGAAAGGGGGCCCATAGCCACTGATTTGAGACTCACATTACACAAGGAGCTAGGCTCACCAACGAAGGAGTACGGGTAGCCGACCAAGATTGAGCTCACTAAACCCACCAAGATGAGGTCAAACATGGGCATGAATCTTGACGTGGGAATATTATTCAAAATATTCTATTGAAATATTCTTAGTATATTATGATTCTATGACATGATTTTCGAGGTTGAGATTCTCACAAAGGTCCAAAGGTGAAGGTGACAAAACCATATGAAGTTTATAGTCATTTTTCATGATTTTTTTAGACAAGTACAATGGTGGAGAAAAAAATATAGATCCAAGCATCGACTCTGAGGGCTTATGGAAGAAAGGCACATGTGTCATCAATTCTCGGCACAAGATTTGAGATGAATATGCACTTTTCAGAAGCTGGTCATGTTTATAGTAAAAAGTTGTAGGATGTTGACATGGACCTGCTAGTGTTGTGTTTATTGTGTTATGAGCATTTGCTAGATCGTTTGGCATGGAAACCGATGTAAGTTTCATGTATTATTGATTTTTTCCTCGAGATATGTAAAAGGAAGAACATGTATTTGCAAATATGCTTGAGTCTGAGAAACATATTCAAATAGGATCTATGCCACTTTATGTGAGAGTCCAACCCCTTTGGTTTGGGAGAAAGGGATAATAGTTTATGCCACTTTATGTGAGAGAGTTCAACCCCTTTGAAGGGAGAACAATTGTGCCACTTTATGTGAGAGTCCAACCCCTTTGATTTGGAATGGAGGACAATTTATGCCACTTGTTTATGAGAATTCATTCCTTTTTGTATTATTGAAGGAGGACGCCTCTTTGTAGGAGACAATTTGCCACATGAGTCAGATTTCATTCCTTGTATCGAAAAATAAAAGCCTCATTTAAGAGTAGCTAATGAAGCGATGACACAGCTGAGCATATCCCAGATACATAGCTCACACATTATGGGTGAACTTCGTTATCAAGTTTTGGTGCATTTTTCCATATTGTCATTTCTTCATGTGTGTTGCACTTATAGATATTTTATGCTCTTTATGCAATTTTTTTTGAAGCCATTGAAGTAAAGATCATGGATCATGTTGGTATTAGAGCATAACAGATCATGATGCTATCAAAGTGGTCTTAATTGATGAGAATTGTGAGTGTGGATGCTTACCAGGGCCAAGATCAAAATGGTGAAGGAAAACTTAAGACTTTCAACCCCGAGATTGGAACAAAATTATAAGAAATAAAATGGAGAATAAAAACGTTCACACAGAGAATGGTAAGGCTTTCCATAAAGCTTTCTACCAAATGTCGAACATGGTAGATAAGTTATTTACATATTATGAGAAGATATTGGAAAGAAGGAAAAGAAGAAAACCAAAGTAGAGGATAATGCTTCAATGAACCAGGGAATTCGAGGAGACCCTCTTGAGCCTCAATCTCCATCTTCAAGTTCAAGTTCTTCTTCTTCTTCCTTTCATTTATCATTCAAATTCTCATAAGAAAAATTTTGTTGAAAATCCATTATTAAAACTTGATGTAAAATTTTATTTTCCTATGTTTAATGGGGAAGCTAATGAAGAAAAGTTGAACAATTGGATTAGACAGTTTGAATTTTACTACCATGTACAACATATCGAATAAGATGAGATGAATATTCAGTTAAAGTTTCCTCACCTAGAAGGCACAACCCTTGTATGGTGGGAGAGAAAACTTAATAAAGGTAGCAAACATAGTGGTCAAGTCCTTTTGTCATGGGCTGAATTTACATCTGCATTAAGAGGGAAATTTTACCCATTAGGTTACACACAAAAGTTCATGATGGAATGGAAACATTTGAGATAGGGTAGAGATCGGAGTGTGCAAAGTTTTACGTAAGAGTTTAGGAAGTAGGCATTGGCAGTAAATGTTCCTTTAGACTGACCATAAATTTTGATGAAATATGTTGGTGCTTTACACAATTATCTTCATCACTCATCGTTATGATTTGATCCCACTAATCTAGATGAAGCATTTGTGAAAGAAAATCATCTTGAAAATAGGGGAAACATGAAAAAGACGACCATACAAAGAAGATAGAGACACCAAAGAAAGTATTGCTAGAAACTATATCCTGAGCTAAAGCCTAAGAGATTTGGTAGTAAAGGGAAGAAGAAAATTATTGCTACAATACAACAAGACCTGGGTTTTAATTAGGTGATGAGATGAAGATCACAACTGTTGGGATTGTAGGTGTTGCTTCAGAGATGGGAATTGCATCAAACAATGCATGGCTCCAAGAACTCGAGGAAATCAACCAACTTATTCAAGCAAATAAAGTTGAGTTGAGAAGATTGTTATGAGAATCAGAAGAAAAGAAGCAAAGATTGCAACTTCAGATACAAGCCAAAAAATAGGCCTTGGTAAAGTTTCAATGTAATGAAGGCTTAACGAAGCCATATTCACCCTATTCAAAACTGGAAACTAAGGTAAACTATGTCAGTGATTCTTTAGTTTTATGTTCCCATTATAATGATGATTTTGGAGATTTTGAAAATCACACTACATGCATTGGCTCAAAGCTTTTAAAGAAAATGGGATATGAAGGGGAATGCCTTGGAATTAATGGGAAAGGCATTATGAATCCCATCTAAGTGGTTGAACTTCCTCGATATGCAGGACTAAGCTATTTCAGAGAAGAATTCGAAAAATGTTCCAAGACCACCAATGAAAGAGACTCCAAACCTAGATAAGCAAGAGAGTCTTTAAGAAACGATTCTGAATTAGTGAAAGATGCTGAGAGCACATCACACTAGTGCAATTATAGTGATTGTAGGTCATATCCAAAGGGAGGTGAGCATTTTGAAGAAAGAGATAAGTCAATTTCTCCTCACCAGACCTGTACCAAAGACAACTATTCAAAGCACAACTATTCCAAATTCCTTTTGATTATAAGAAAATTGGTAATGTAAAGTAGAGTTTATGGCATAGAAAACCATGTACATTTTGTGGTTTGAATAACCATGCTGATATCAAGTGCTGGAAGAGAATGGTATTGTACACGAAAGTTATGTTGACTAGGAAAGAGACAAAACATAAAGACCCATCTCCACATCAGGAGAAAAAGAAGGGAAAGAAAACTTGGATGAAGAAAAGCCATTGTAACCATTGCAACAAAGATGAACATCAAAAAGCCACATGTTAGGAGCTCCATCTAGAGCTACATCCAAAGAAGGTTAAGAAAGTCTATATGAAGAAGAGCCATTACAACCATTGTAATGAGGATGGACATCAGAAAACCACATGTTGAGAACTCCATCCAGAGCTACACCCAAAGGAGGATAACAAGCTTGGGCAAGCACATGTGAAGGAGTCAACCAATGATGCAGCTTACGAAGCAAGCCAACTATAGGAAGAAGGTAAATGATAGAGACAACTCGAGAGAGAATACATGTTAGCGTTAATGAATGAAAAAGTGAATAACCTACTTGAGAAATGACAATAATTGTGAATCACTTGTTGCTTCTAAGACTCCAATGATAGTCGGTGGGAAAAAACTTGTAAAATTGATGAAATGCATCATATCACTTATCTATGCAACAGAGTGATATTTTAGGCCTTTTTTAGGTAGCAAAGAGTACGGGTTTTGTTGTAAATTAAAGAAAAATGTTTAATCTTTGTACGTAGCTTTTGGTGTCCAAAAGTTCTTCAGTTGGGATGAATGATCTAGGAGGCTCCATGAAACTGAAAAAATTAAAGTGCTCAAAATTTGATGGAAACAATGCCATTTCATAAATCTTGGCAAGACCTTTCCAACGATGTGAATGATACCTCAAGACGAGCATGTATGACAAATTTATGGCTAGCCAAAGTTTTTGTGAAATTGAGCAAAATGTCAAAGTCAAAGTCAACCACAAAGTGCAACATGGCACTTCAGTAGGATGCCATGTGGCATCCTCATCAACAAGCCATATGAATATGTGGTGTTGCAATAACACTAGATGTATAGGTGACTCAGGACTCACTTGGAAAGTTGTGTGGCATGGTGACTGAATAGATTTATGGACCAATGAGGCCTTGCCATGTGGTACCCTGATAGAAAGCCAAAAGGGCACAATTTGGTCAAAATTATTTTGCAAGTGGAGGCCAAAGGGATTGAACCCTCGACCTTGGCCAAACAAACCAACAAACTATCCATTGCACCAACCTATTGTTCATTATAATGATAGTTGTATGGGTTATATTTAAAAAAAATGGGTTTTTCCCACATAACAAAATAAGGGTGGCCCATGGGATTTGAACCTAGGACCCCCACCCAACCAACACCTTAAATTAAAGGTTCCAACTAGGATCGCAAACCAATGCACTTTGTAATGCTTACCACCCCATATGTATTTAAACTTGTCCCATTGGCATGGATCGGGGGCCTGTGGCCATAAAGTGGAGACTCACGATGTACAAGGAGCTAGGGGCACCAACGAAGAAGTACGGATAACCGACCAAGTATGAGTGCACGAAACCTAGTGGGACATGGTACAACACGGGCATGAATCCTAGGTGAGGAATATTCCCCAGAATATTCTTAATATATTTTGGTGATGTGGCATAGTTTTCAATGTTGAGATTATCATAGAGGTACAAAGGTGAAGGGGATAAAACCATATGAAGTTTATAGTCAATTTTCATGATTTTTTGGGACACGTCCACTAGTTTAGGAAAAATATAGATCTGAGTAGCAGATCTAAGGGCTTATGGCAGAAAACCATGTATCATTAATGCTTGGCATGAGTTTCAAGACAAAGATGCACTTTTTAGAATCTTTTCATGTTTACAATCAAAATTTGCAGAATGACGAGACAAACCTGCTAGTGATGTGTTTGTTGTGTTTTGAGCATCCAACGAACCATTCTGGCACATAAAACAATGTAAGTCTCATGTATTTTTGATTTTCTCCTTTTTGAGATTTGTAAAAGGAAGAACATGTATTTGCAAATATTCTTGAGTCTAAGAAAAATATTCAAAGAGGATATATGCCACTTTATGTGAGAGTCTAGCCCCTTTGATTTGGGAGAAAGGTACTTTAAGAGCTCTTAATCTTGTAGGACCTATGGAGTAGGTTGGAGAAAGCAAGTGGAAAAAAATATGGAAAGCTAAACAGTGACCCCAAATAAGTCTCTTTATATGGTTACATATTGAAAATAAAATACTAGATTGGGATAAATTACATAGGAGAGGGTTCCAGGGACAAGTCGAGTGTCACCTATTCATGGAAAATATAGAAACTATTGAACATATTTGAAATTAATGTGAATTTTCTTCTAAGCCATGGGACATATTAGCAGTAATATTTAGACAAGCATACATAAGAAGGGATAACATATACTCGATAATTGAATATTGGACATTAGTACCCTTCAACAATGATATACTAAATAGAGCTTGGAAACTCTTCCCATGATTTATTATATGGGAAGTTAGGAAGGAACACAACAGAAGAATATCTAAAGAAAAATCTACGGATCTAAGTAAAATATGGTACTCAATCATAGGGAAAGCAAGGGAAAATGTCTTAATCACTCCATGGACAAATAAATATTGGGAATGCTCCCCAAAGAAGTTCAACATTCTCATACTCTTGGGACTAGTATGATATGTTATTATTTCTCAACTTTCCACCCCTCATCTTGATCCTTCAAGTCCAAACAAATGCCCCCCCTCGCTTGAGGGATTTTTGAAACAAAATTTTGATGGAGCCTCCAAAGGAAACCTAGGCACTACTAGTTACGAAGGAGTCTTTAGAGATGAGAAGGGTCAAATTGTTCATATATATGCAAGAGAAATTGGAAATGATACCAATAATTCAACATAACTCCATGCTCTGGAGCATGGTCTAATCATAGTTTATAAATTGAATCTCCAAAAGATAATAATAGAATGGAACTCCAAGAATATAATCACAATGATAAAAAAAATATAGAATGGTTTTATTTTGGAAAAAAACACCAAGAGTTGGAGGTTAATAGCAAGTTTAGAGAGAAAAATAAGACATATAGCTACAATTATAACTTCCATTCCTATACATTTCCTTAGAAATGGAAATAAATTAGTAGATAAGATTGTCAATGTGTTTTAGGCTTGAAATGTCTACCTCAACATTGGGGAAAAACCACCTAGTCGAGACCTCAGAGTAGATCATTTTCCATTTGAAATGGTGGTTCCAACTGGTTAAACTAGGTTCAATTACCTTCTCTCTATCTCTGTTGACTTAAATTATGCCTTTTTCTTACCAATAGAGAAGAGCCATAAGATCAAGCCTCTTACTAAGCTTAAGCAAGAAAGTGATCCTTAAGCTGATCTAGGGCTCAACCAAGCCACAACTAAAGTTTGCCTCTTTGATAAGAGGACTTCTAGAAGTGTAATGATTAATATAAATGAAAACTAATCCTAGAATGCAAGCAAAAGGAAAGAAATCCTAAGCTTATCTTGATTAGGAAGATGTAGATCTAACCCAACCGAGAGCAAAGTAATTAAATGATTGAGATTTTAACATGCCTTGTTTTAGGTGAATATCTGGCTAATGAAATAGTTCTACTAGCTGATATTAAAATTACCAAAACATTCTCTAATTAGAGACCAATTAATGGTGAATGATCAACCAAAAGCATTACGAAATAGTTCTCTTAAGGTTGATGGTAATTAAATCTAATTTAGATAACAAATTTTTGAGTAAATAGTTACTCATAAATCTGATTTAAGTATAAGAGAAAAAAAGGAAATTAAAAATAGATCTCTGAAGCTAATGAACTAGAGATCCAATTCAAAAAGACCTTCATCTTCACATTAAAAAATAGTGCTAAAAATAAAAGACAATTTTATGCAAATCTATCATTAAAAAAATGAAAATTGCATTAAAAAAAATTAGTATTTAAAATACAAAATGATTAAAACCTCGTCTCTTTCTCTGTTCCTTGAATTGGTCTCTAACAATCTTTCTCAAATCTTAAACTCTGCTACTAAAAGAAAGAGTTGCGATAATGCAAGCTCTGCCTCTCATACACGGTTTAGAATGAAAAGTGACTAATCCCAATTACTCAGATTTGAGTTTTCTCCTCCTACTTCTACAACTTGAAAACCCCTTACAATAGTGCTTTTAAGAATTACAAAATTGTAGAAGAGAGACACCCACCCTCTATTCTACGAACCACTATTTATACTTACAAAAATGAATTTCCAAGTAGGAGAGTTGTTGAAGAACAAATCTTCTCCAACAATTTTCTTTGGTCAAAATTCTTTTTCTTCTCTTGCTGGAACAATTCCATTGATTCAAATCTTCTTTTCCTCATCTCCTCAACTTTCCTCCTTCCAAAAACAAATCAAAATTAAATTAAAATGCAAATTGAAATAAAAAATAAAAAATATGGAAAACAAAACACCTCCAATCAAAATTCAATTAAATAAATAAATAAAAGGAAATTTGAGTTTTCCATTGATTCTTGTAAAAAATTTATTGGTTAAAGAGAACATACTCAAATGGATCTGCACTGAACAAAGACTATGAGCAAATAAAAATGAAAAAAATTAAACTTAGAAAATTGATTTTGTTTACAAATTTGGAGATAAAATTTATGCTAAATTTTAGACTCATTTAGTGACCGAATTTGGTCATGTAACCACTTTAGAGATATTTTCTGTGATTTTATCTATCTAACGAGCCATCCTAGGCCTCATTTGGCCAAGTAAAACTCAACTTATGAGCTCCCAAAGTTGGAGAGACAAAATTGCTAGAATTGTGGAAAAATTGTTGCTTAGGCCAAAATTAGGAAAATTTAATTAAAAATTCCAATCCTATTTAACTGCACAATTATTAATTAATTACAATTATGAAATTATTTAATTATATTAAAAATTAATTTACAAATCAATTTAATTATAAATTAATAAAAAATTAAATTACTAGATTAAATTATTAATTATTATTACAAATCATAAAATTAAATTAATTAATTAAAAAAATAATGTTAAAAAAACATTGATGAGACATGTGGAAAATGGCTATTAGTCGATGAGTATTGACCTAAGTGGCTATGAGAACTCAAAAGAATCTCGATGTAGTATAAGAGGGAGGCTTTATTAAACAAAGAGGAGGCCGTTTTAAATGGAGGTATCATGGAGAATAGACTTTAATGGAGAGGAGGCGTATATAAATACTGAGTACAGAGATTTTTAAACATAAACATTTTTACACCAAATAAAATTTCCGATGTCTGATATTCATATTGGGATTTTATTTAATGGAGATATTTTTTTATATCGTAAGTTTTATATCAAAGGTATTTTATATCAACACTTTTTTATTGGAGGTTTTTATTGAGACTTTTATTATATCATAAATTTTTATATTGGAGATATTTATATCGAGACTTTTTATTTTAGGATTTTATTTATGAGTAAGGGAGGAGGTGAGGTGAAGTGGGACCCACTTGGAGTGGAACTCATCAATTATAAACTACAACCACTTAGTAATTAAAAATCCAAAAAAATGAACTACAATCACTTTGCAATTTTGAGATTTAAGGTCTCGTAATTTCTTTTAAGATTGACAATTGGAATAAATGACTCAAATCCAAAAAACATATAATTTTAATTGTTCTACAATTTGGCTGCAACAATTTTGTAGGACTGTTAGTGAAAAATCAAAATAATTAGTAAAAATTAACTAGGAATTAATATCTACAATTAATTACTAATTTATTTACAAATATTAAAATAATATACATTTTGTACATTTTTTTAACTGAGAGGTAAAAAATATCGAACTTTGGATAAGCACCATTTTCAAAACTGTGTAACCAAATGAGATGGAACAAGTATAGATGGAAAGCTAGTGAAAATTCGAACTCAATAAAGCAATCAAAATAGAATTCCTATGAAAATTAAAAAATTGGAAAAATTGTAGGACACTTAACCAAAATAAAATATTAAAAAGGTGATTTAACAAAAAATTTATGGAAAGGATCCTCATTATTTGAAATAAATAAGTCAAAAATAGGGGGTTGGAGTTTTCACTACAACATGGCGACACACGGAGAAGAACTAGTTATCTCTAGTTAAAAGATAATGAGCTTTAATTCACCCAAAGGTTAAAAATAACGGATTCCAAAAAACCTTCTAATAGTAAAACATTTAATATGGGTCCCACATTAATGACTTAAGTAATATAAGCTTGAAAATATAAGTACTCAAAGCAAACTGGGTTTGGAATCATGAATCCAAATTTGGGGAAAAGTTATTTTAGGATTACTTCATATGGAAAAATAGAAGAAGGTACAGATATGCCTTTTTTGATAAAGCATATATCCATTGTTATGACTGGTCTTTGACATCACTTCACTGCCAATAAGCCTAATCAATACCCCGATGAAGTTGTCTTTTATGCCATACAAGCATGGCTCCGTTGCCAGCGAGTGTCCATAGCCTTGACGAGTTTACTTGTTTTTCCCATGCTTCCTCTTTTAATCACCCTTTTGATAAGAGAAATTGTGAGCTTTTAGTTTATGATGCATCTGAGTGAAAGAGGTGGGATGGTAATAGAGACTTATGTTAATGGATATAATACTTCCATAATGTTGACTTCAAATTCTTTCCCGAGACTATGAATCAGAGGTTTTATAAAGTGGATGGGTGGTAGGGATCCATTGAGTTAAATTCAGATCAATTATTTCCTTGAAAAGATGAACCATATCACTTAGAAATGAGGTGTGTTTCTCCATGATTTTTTTTAAAGCAAGAGGGATTTATGGTTCCATAAAGATATACCTTTAATGATAAATGAAATTCATGAAATCGACATAGTAAAATTTCCCATGTATGCCAACCATTATGGCTAAGGAAAATGCCTTCTACATAAATCATGGTAGATTCACCAAAATCAAACCAAAACCATAAATAAAAGGAAAATAATTCCAAATTGAAGTGAAAAATAAATTAGCAAACTCCAAAAATGTAAAAATGAAGAAGGCAAAAGCTAAAAGAAAAATCACAAATTTAAAGAGCCAACTCCAACAAGATTAACTATAAAATGTCTCAACAAATGAAATAAAAGAAGAAAACCATATGTGTGTTCGTCTAATTCTACGTTGAGATTTTAATATATTTTATCTTGCAGAGTTATACTAAATTAAGCTTCTTAACCGTAAGGGAAATATCAGTCATGAAGTAAAATTTAGCCCAAACGAAAAATTCTCTACTTGTTGCAAATTTTCTGATGTCAAAGCAAAATATGCATAAAAAAATCTTGACAATTTTTCAATAAAAGCAATGCTTATGAAACAAATAAAAAGTTCATGGACTCCCCCATTTAGCTGATTTGATGATCAATCATCACTGTTGCTCCAAAACTCGAAAGCAAATAAGCAGAATGAGCTCCAAATCGAATCTAGGATAGGTGTGAACAAGTTTATGAGGAGATGCAAAACAGATTTTTATATCAGCAAAAACTAAAAACAAATTGAAACCAAAAGTAAAAAAAAATGAATGAAAGTGGGCATATGAAACTTACCATTGGAAAATTTCGTTTGATCTTTCCTGAGAGATATCATTTTCTCCAACAAAATATAACTTCTTCTTTTGATTAGAATTACAAACATAAATAAGTTGCTTTCAATGTAGTTCTCATTGGCCCAAAATCATAATTTATTCAATTAAAATTAAAGCAAACAATACTAGAAGAAAACAATGATTCATGTTCAAGGAATCATAAGTAGACCAAATTCATCAAAAATGAGAATGATGATGTGATGATATTCTTTTGTAGCGATGATTGTTCTCTTAATGTTTCAAATTTCATATTCACTCCATGATTCTCACAAATTGTCAAGAATCAAGCCTAAGTCCAAAATATTGTAAGGCATATGTGTAAATGGAGAGGTTTTGAAATTTTGCATGCTAAATATAAAGTGATATATTGAAACTCAAATATAAGAGAAATCAAACATGATTTAACCATGATCCATTATCTTTTCTTGTTCCAATTTCCTTGCCAATTGTTGCATTACCATAGTGGTTGCTCAAGAGTGCTTTGAAAAACAAATGAAGATGCACACTAAAAGATAATGGAGATAATGAATTGGGCATCCAATAGTGAGACAAAACCAAAAACATAAATGAACCACATGTGATGAAAATTTTCTTTAGCCAAGAAGATTATCAAGAAGAGTTAAAATTGGCTCATGTGCTTACGCCATGAAGAATGTATATCCCCAAAGTGACAGAGTCATCGCGATGAATGAATGCTTGGATTTAATGAAATTATAATTAAAATACATCCAAGCTCATGACCACCATGATAACATGAAAGAAAGCATAAATACAAAGATAATGTGAGCATAGTTAAAGATTAGAATGAATTGATCAGAGACCTACAAGGATGCTTAACCCGATATGTTGAAGTTCTGAGGCTCCAAGAGAATCAAAGAAAAAAGTAAGAGCTTCGATATATAATACTTCTGAAATGAGAACATTTATCCGATAGAATTTTTTTTTGATAAATAATACCTTTTCTATTTAAATGTTTTTAACGGAATTCCTTTTCGAAGATTTAAATGATTTTCACTTCCGATATCAGAATTCCCAATATATAGAAGTCTTGAATATTAAAGGAAAGCATCAAGAAGTAAGACCTCAGAATAAAATAATTTCAGAACTTTTGATAAATAATACTTACGATAAATACATATCCAATAGCGAATGCCTTTTTAATGTATCATGTGGGAATATCGGTACATCAGGCATCCAAATATCAGAGATAAATAATTTCTTAATAATTTATAAAATAGCTTCGATGTAATATAGACTCAAGAGTCCAAGAAGCTTATGAATTCGAAGTCACAAAGAAAGGATCTCAAAAAGTTTATGAAACAAAAAGCATAGGATTAGGATTCCTGAGATTCATAAATGAAAGGCTCTGAATTCTCTCGGAAGAGAAAATGTGACTAAAGTGGATATAAAATGAATGAGTGCAATGGAAAAGTTTTTAACTCAACCAAAAAATGTAAGATTTAGAATAGGCAGAGAAAAAATCATGGATAATATTATTTGTTGTATGGTTTTCACAATTTTCTTTGCTTGTAGCAAATATAGGAAAAAAGAGTTTAAGAATTTCATTTCCGCTGCATCAATGAGAGGCAAAATATGATTATTGACTCATATTTATAAATTTGCAAAGAAATGAAAATATGAAAAGAAGTAAAACTATAGAATATCCATATTTTGACGAAACAACAAATACTTCCCTAGACATGTTGTAGATTAATCACTTGCTTTATTTCTAAAGCTAATCCAATATCAAAATCAAGTCAACAAAGACCTGAAAGAGAAGCCAAAACATAAATAAGAAGTAAACTATTGACAACAGATGAAAATGAACATATGGACACATACTTGGAAGAATTTTGATTGCAATCTACCTCACGAATCTTCAAGTTCTTCCATCCATTTATCAAAAATTGCATATGTTTAAACATCATATATTTATTCAATCTAAAATGTTAATTAATGAGCTATTAATTTGTGTATGCTTGATATTCAGGAATAAGAGTGATGAAAGTGATCATGTAGCAATGCTTATGAATTGAAAAATGAATTTTCAAGGACACTTGATTGTAAAGATTCTTTGTAACTTCACCCTTGCTAATTTCTTTGTAAATTTCAATAATGTGATGAAGCTTTTTCCCAGAAGAATAAGCAGGCATAGCATAAGCATAATTTGAGAAATAATACTTTTTGAATACTCTTTGTTAGAGAATGGAGAAAATGCAAGGGAGCATCATGGGATCATTATATTTTTATTAAAAAAAAATGCAATAATGAAATAAATACAAATAGAAAAAGAATATAATCTAACTTAATCTATTCCTATTGTTAACTGAATGAAAGAAAACATGACTAGGTATAGTCATACTTCCAATGTAACCATTCAAATACTTTTTTTCCTGCATGTATGTATATGAAAAACATCAGTAAAAAAAATAGAAGTATAATTAAACTAACAAAACTAAATCTGAATGTAGGATGTGCATTTATTGCTAACATATTTACAAGCAACAACTTATTTATAATCACCCTCTCTAAAAATGTCCATTCCAGCTCAATTGCAATTGGATCATAGAAATTTGGATGGATTTCCATTAATGATTGGAAGAGGTTCAAAAGAGAATATAATAGGCCAGATAGTGGAAATGAACTTTTAGATACAATGGCCTACATGAAATTGTAAGTCTTATGTACATATGTTAAATTAGTAACAATCTTCTGTGTAGGAAAACTTCCCAGATGTATTTCAAATGGGTCTATGAAATATGGATGGAAGCTAGATACATTCAATAGAATATCATTAATTGAATTAGATTGTTGATCATATTGTGAAGATACATTTTCTTGTTGGCACTACTTTTGAGAGGAAAGGAATAAGTGATAAGAAATGAACATAAATTGGAATTGGAAGAGTAATAACTCTTGATGTTCATGACTATGATTTGAAACTTAAATTTCCCATTCAAACAATGCATCAATTGAGTGTTCAATACTAAACCGCTCAATATGCTAGCATAATATACTTAAAAAATGAAAACTGAAAATAGAAAATAAATCTGAAATCAAACAAAATAAGTGAAGGAAAAATAACAAAATCAAATCACTATTTACAATAGTAGTATAAATATTGTTACAACACAATTGAGACTGACTTGAAGTAATTTCCTTTTCACAAGAATTCACCAGAATAATGCAATTATAATGATTGTTAACACCAACTTGTGATTTAGAGAGAGAATCAAGACTATGAATAGGAATGAGAGTTTGAACATCATAAGAATCATAGGTTGATATTTTTCTTAAATGCTGAAATTATGAGTATGACTAAATGTTTGAAAATGAGAACCAATTGGAACAATCTATGATTTGAATTTCTCTTCATTTTCAAGTATAGTTTGATTTGGAATATGAGGATTTAATAGGGAATGACACAAATCAACATCCTCAATGTTAAAGCATTTATCATAAATGACTTCGGGACATTCACTAATATTCTCTTTATTCTCATCCAATGTATCAAAACAAGAAGGAATATGGAGAACATGTTCATTAATGTCAGAGGAATGATTAATAATTGTCTCTTTATCTTGATAAAACTTAATAGGAAATTCATTTATACCAGCCTCTTTGTTTTTTGGAAAAACATTAAAGAAAAGAGGGGATAAATTGCTAGCAGCAAAAATATTCGAATAGAGGTAAAAATGAGAATTAGAAGCAATTGATTTCAAAATATCTATATTTGTAAATTGTTGTAAATTTTATCTATTGCAAATTTCAGATTCCAGACCATTTATTTGGCTAATTGTGATTTCTTGAAGAATGTTCACTAAATGCCTTGAATTTTGTATTTGATCAACATGATTACATTCAGAAATTTATGCAGCAGATTTCATATTATTGAAAACTTAAATTTATGCCTGTACTAGCTGATCTATAATCCGATTTTCTGAATTTAATTCATAGTGATTTTCAGATTTCGGGCCATATGGTCTTTTAAGTTTGTTACTAATTTCTTCTTGTAGTTGATTATTACATTCTTGCAAACTTTGTGATAATGATTCATTATCATGATTATCATTAATATTGTAAGAGGTGTGTACTAGATTTAAGAATTTATCATACATGGCTGAGGTCACTTCATCATGGTTAATATGCACCTCTATCTAATAATTTTTGATAATGTCAACAAAAGGTGAAGGAGAATCATCAAAACTTGCAATTGTTACATACATATTTGAAATGGGAGGAAGATAAAAAACATATTGAAACCAATCCATTAATTCATTGTCCGAAGATTTATCTTCAATTTTGAATCTTAAACAATTTAATCAAAATTTAACAGTAAAATCCATGAAAGATTCATTTTCAATCCTTCGAAAATCTTCAAACTCATCACATACATATTCATAATCATAACTGTCAAATTTATAAAGGAATTTTGTGATGAATTGATCCCAATTGTGAATAGAGGCAAATGGAAGAGATTGACACTAGTTGATGGCTTTTTCTAAGAATGTAAGAGTAAAAAATCATGCATAAAATGCCTTCATCAATATCATAAAAAGTAGAATTTGCAAAGTTTTGAATAAATTGTAAAGCATGATCAAATGTAGAAACATTCCTCCTACCATTAAATTTTACCTTTGACAAGTGTTTTACTATTTCCGATGGAGTATGGATGGTTGCACGTCCAGAGATACAACTCCAAATTGGAAGTTTGGGAGGAGTCACTATGATTAGAATAAAACTTTAAAAGACAGCAAGTCATCAGGCCCTCCTTCTAGTGCCAAAAATGTTGTAGGCTCGAAATGTCTGCCTCAACATTGAAGGAAAACCACCTGGTTAGGACCTTAGAGAAGATAATTTTTTGTTTCAAATGGTGGTTCCAACTGATTAAACTAGTTTAAGTTACCTTCTCTCTATCTTTGTTGGTTTAAAGTATGTCTTTTTCTTACCAATAGAGAAGAGCCATCAAATTATCCCTTTTGTTGAGCTCAAGCAAGAAAGTGATCCTTAAGATGATCAGGGCTCAGCCAAGCCACAACAAAAGTTTGCCTCTTTGATAAGAGGACTTCTAGAAGTGTAATTATTAAGATAAATGAAAACTAATTCTAGAATGCAAGCAAAAGGAAAAAAAATCCAAAGAATATCTCAATTAGAAAGATGTAGATCTAACCCAACTGAGAGAAAAGTAATTAAATGATTCAGATTTTAACGTCTTGTTTTAAGTGAATATATGGCTAATGAAATATTTCTACTAGTTTATATTAAAATTACCAAAACATGCTCTGATTAGAGACCAATTAATGGTGAATTTTCAACCAAAAACATTACGAAATAGTTCTCTTAATGTTGATGGTAATTAAATCTAATTTAGATAGAAGATTTCTGAGTAAATAGTTGCTCAGAAATCTGATTTAAGTATAAGCGCAAAAGAGGAAATTAACAACAAATATATGAAGCTAATGAATTAGATAACTAATTCAAAAAGACCTTCATCTTCACATTAAACAATAGTCCTCAACATGAAAGACAATTGTAAGCAAATTTGTCATTAAAAACATGAAATTTGCATTAAAAATTAATATTATTTAAAATACAAACTAATTAAAACTTGGTCTTGTGCTTTGTTACTTAAATTTATCTCTAACAACCTTTCTCAAATCATAAACTGTGTTGCTAAAAGAAGAGGTTGCAATAGTGCAAGCTCTGCCTCTCATACAGAGTTCAGAATGAACAGAGACAAATCCAATTACTCAGATTTGAGTTTTCTCCTCCTACTTTTACAATGTGAAAATCTCTTACAATAGTGCTTTAAGAATTAAAATTGTAGAAGAGAGAAGCCCACTCTCTATTCTACAAATCCCTATTTATAATTACAAAAAATGAATTTCCAAATAGGAGAGTTGTTGAAGAACAAATATGCTCCAACAATTTTCGTTGGTCAAAATTATTTTTCTTCTATTGTTGGAGAAATTCCATCAATTAAAATTTTATTTTCCTAATCTCCTCAATTGTTCTCCTACCAAAAATCAATCAAAATTAAATTAAAATGCAAATTAAAGTAAAAATTACCAAATCTGGAAAACAAAACACCTCCAATCAAAATTCAATTAAATAAATAAATAAAAGGAAACCTGAGTTTTCTATTGATTTTCATAAAGATCTTATTGGTCAAATAGAACATAGTAGAATGAATTTGCACTGAATAGAGGCTATGAGCAAATGAAAATGCAAAAAATTAAACTTAGAAAATTACTTTTGGTTGCAAATTCGGAGCTTAATTTCTGCTAAATTTTAGACTCCTTTAATAACCGAATCTAGTAATGTAATCAATTTAGAGATATTCTCCATGAATTTATCTATCTAACGAGCTATCGTGGGCCACATTTGACCAAGTAAAACTCAACTTATGAGCTCCCAAAGTTGAAAAGTCAAAATTGCCAACATTCTGGAAAAATTGTTGCCTAGGCCAAAATTAGGAAAATTTAGGGTAAAAATTCTAATCCTATTTAACTGCACAATTATTAATTAATTACAATTATAAAATTATTTAATTATATAATTAATTAAATTAATTTAATTATAAATTAATAAAAATTAAATTATTAATTATTATTACAAATCATAAAAAATAAACTAATTAATTTAAAAAAAAATAATATTAAAAAAAACATGATGGGACACATGGCAAGTGGCTATTGGTCTATTGATTATGGACCCAAGTGGCTATGAGAAACTCAAAAGAGTCTCGATGTAGTATAAGAGGGAGGATTTATTAAACAAAGAGGAGGCCTTTTTAAAAGGAGGTATCATGGAGAATAGACTTTAATGGAGAGGAGGCCTATATAAATATCATGTATCTGATATTTTTAAAACATGAACATTTTGAAACTAAATAAAATTTCCAATGTCATATATATATATATAATATTTTGTTTATTTATTTATTATTATTATTATTATTATTTTATTTTATTTTTTATTTTTTTTTTTATTAAGAAAAAAGCAGAAATGCATTATATTAAGACCAATATAAAGGCCATCATAAGATACATAATGGTGGCATATGAAGCCACGTTCCAGGATGTTTGAGAAGCATCTGAGGGCAGATGTTTCAAATCGAGCTTTTATTTATTAGAGATTTTTTTGTATCGGAAGTTTTATATCAAAAGTATTTTATATCGGGACATTTTTAACGAAGATTTTTATCAAGACTTTTATTATATCAGAAAATTTTATATCAGAGATATTTGTATTGGGACTTTTATTTCAAATTTTTTTATTAAGAGTAATGGAGGAGATGAGGTGAAGTGGGGCCCAATTGTAGTGGAACTCATCCATTATAAACTATAGCCATTCGGTAATTTAAAATCCGAGAAAATGAACTACAATCACTTTGCAATTTTGGGATTTTAGATCTCATAATTTCTTTTAAAATTGGGAATTGGAATAAATTACTGAGATCCCAAAAACACATAATTTTAAGTGTTTTACAATTTGGCTTTGGCGATTTTGTAGGACCATTAGTGAAAAATGGAATAATTAATAAAAATTAACTAGGAATTAATATTTACAACCATTTACTAATATTTACAAAAATTAAAATAATATACATTTTTTGACTCGGGCGGTAAAAATGATCAAACTTTGGATGAGCACCATTTTCAAACCGTGTAACCAAATGAAATGAAGCAATTACCAATGTAAAGCTACAAAAAATTCAAACTCAATGAAGCAATCAAAATAGAAATCCGATGAAAATGAGAAATTGGCAAAATTGTAGGACACTTAACCAAAAGAAAATATTAAAAAGTTGATTTAGCCAAAAATTTATGGAAAGGGTCCCCATTATTTGAAATAAATAAGTCAAAATGGGGGGTTGAGATTTCACTACAACACAACGTAGGATTAAAATATAATGGATAACTTTTGGATATCAACTGGAATCAACCCATTCCAAACTAGATAATCATTGCATGTCAGGAAATAGAAAATCAAGACTATAATCCCCACATTGGATGTACACAAAGGGATGCTCTCCCCAACTTGGGATGAGAGACGAGGAAATAAATGAAGAAAGAAGGATTCCTTCCAACTAGTAGCCTACATGGTCTCCCATACATCACACTCTAGAAGTAATGCAAACTTACTTATGAGGGTTTGTAGTTCTTTTGAAAAATTGCATTTAATCATGTGGAACTTGGGAGCTATACAACCGGTTTGGAAATCGACTTGTAAGGGAATTTACAGACTTATTATGGAAAAAATTGGAGAAGAAAAACATCATAATGCTAAGGAGTGGCTAGTTAACGACAAACATGCAAGGCCCAATGCTATATGGATGCATATAATTTTTCAACCATGGGAAAAAGGAAGCTAGTATGGTGTTGTTGGTTATGGATGGTTGTTCCACGGAGAATCTAAGGAATGCAGGATTAGAAACCTTTGTCAACTAGAAATATTTTAGACTGATAAATTATTTCACCAAAACAACATGCAATGGACATTGATTCTGTGGGTTTGGTCTTATCGACATTCTGATTTGGAATTATGCTTCAATTTTGGAAACCTTCCTTGCTTCCTTTAACTCATATTTTGGATTTGTGGGCTTATAGTTTTTACCTCTTCCCTGGGAATGATTATTATAGGGAGATTTTTTTCTCATTGTCATGAATTCTCTTCCCTCCCCTAGTCTTATTCTCCTCCTTCATTCTTCCCTCCCCAGGTTTTCTCCTCTCGTGCTTCCCTAGTCTCATCCCTTTGTGTTTAGCTCTCTCGTGCTCTAGTTAACTATTCCTACCCGTCTCCTATCTCTGTCTTCTCGCTTAACTCTAAAGGTTCTCCTTTTGATTCCCCTTTCTTAGCCTTTCATTTGGTTCCCCCCCTATGTTTCAAGCATATCACCATAGCTAGGAAATTACTATCCTCTACTTCTCATGATGGTAGATGAGGACGACCTATTCTCTCCCCTCTCTTGGAGTCTAGTTCCTCTTCGACACCCAAAACCAGGGCCCAAATAAGTTATCCAGTAGAAATGGAACACTACAAGGAAATAATCCCTGCAACTATTTAATGATCCATCTCAAATGTGGAAAATTAGGTTTAACAATGAAGATGCTACATTCCTGATAGTCATGTGGAGAAAGAAACTAGGGTCTAGATTCCTAATGTGGGGAATTCCACTAGAGCTAGGTATACCTCTTATATGCAACTTGTTAATATTTAATGCCAATAAATACCCTAATGATCAAAGTCCTCACTGAAAGGGAACATACACAACAAGAAAGGGAACATACTCTATTGGAAAAATTTGATAGGCTCAACATAAAAGTAATAATCCTTGCTAAGAATCTAAAAAACCTTGACTTTTCCTCCCCTAACAATGAAAACAAGCCACAACAACCAATCCAAGTGGATACCCACGTGGGATGAATCCCAAGTGAGCTAGTGAATTGTAATATAATATCTCTTATGTTAATGTTATTAATATGTACATTAGTATAGAGTCAATTTTCTTTCTTATAAAATTAACTCCCTACTCTATCTCCTCCTTTGGTTCCTTGGTCTCATCCCTCTATGTTTACCTTTGCTATACTCTGACTAGCTATTCCTACCCATCCCTTTATTTATATTTTCTTTCTTAGATCTAAAGGTTCTCTTTTTGATTCCCCTTTGTCAACCTTTTTTGGTTCCCCCTCTTTATTTAAATCCTATCACCATAACTAGGTGACAAATTTATATACTCTACGCAATGGTGTATGAGGACATCCTAGTCTCTCCCTTCCATCAAAGTAAAGTCCCTATTTTATCCCCCAAAATCCGGCCTAGGAAACTCCTAGGGTAGCTATGGAACACTACATGACATAATCCCTACAGTTGTTCAATGTGCCATCTTAGATGTGAAAGAGAAGCTTTGGAAATCAGATATTACATTCATGATAGGCATGTGGAGCAAGAAACCAGGGACTAGATTCCCTATGTGGTGAATTCCTCTAGAGTCAGGACTACCTCTTAAATGCAAATTGTTAATCTCTATTGGCATATAAAGACCCTAATGGGAAGAGTCCTAATTTATAGGGAAAATACACAACAATAATTGATCATATTCATGGCATAATTGCCAGACAATGTTGATAGGATCAGCATAAAATTCACAATCCTTTCCAAGAACTTAAAAAACCTTGACTTTTCCTCCTCTAACAATGACAATGAGCCACAACCACCAATTTAAGTGGATAAACCTGTAGGATGAAGCCTAGGTGACTCAGTCACTTGAAACACAATCTGTTTTATGTTAACATTATCAACATGTCCATCAATATAGAGTTAATTTTATTTGTTAGAAACAATTTCAATTTATCATACTATGAGGTAGTGAACAATATTAGCAATCTTAAAATTTTGAACTTGTGCTACTATTCTAGCTTCCAAAGTGGAAAACTAGTAGCTAGTGATAACTGTGTGTATCAATTTTTTTTTAAAGTAATACACATGATTTATATTTACAAAAAAAACAAGAAGAAATAATAAAACTAAATTGAGTAATGGATAATAATTCAAATGGATACCTCTACAGGATGAAGCTTTGGTGAGCCAATCACTTGCAACAAAACCTCTTTTATGTAAATGTTATCATTATGCCTATTATTATAGAGTTAATTTCTATGTTAGAGAAATATTGAGTTTATCAAACTCTCAGGGAGTTAACAATATTATCAATTTTAAAATTTTGGACCTATGTTATTGGTATAGTTTCCCAAGTGGTAGACCAATAACTAGTGACAACTGTGTGTATCCTTTTTTCTGTAGTTTTTAACCCCATACAGAAATTACCTGCATACGAATTCTAAATCACAGGAAAAAGTAAAAATGCCAGAGCATAACACATAAAACACATATACATAGAGATTTCCCACTGGATCCCAAAACCGGGACTACCAGCTTGATTTTTCATTATTTTCCTTTCAATGTTACAATACATATTTATACATGCTGAAGAATCCAATACCATGGACCGAAAACCATC
>APFE031535255.1:173341-184137 GCA_000404065.3 Pinus taeda | reverse complement strand
TCAAGTACATGTAGATTTCACAGTCAACAACAGTAACCAGATCAACAAAACAGAACTAAACCCAGAACACCTTATCAACAGAAAAATTCAGTCAACAGATAGTCATGAGACAGATACGCAACTTTCCTTTCTTTGGCCTACGTCGCTACGCAATTCACCTTCTGCTTCCCTGCGTATACCCGCAGAGTTCCTTCTGCTGTGCCACGTGCCCACGCACTGCTTCTTCTACCGCGCTGCGTACAGGACACACCCAGATACACTATCGCACCACGTACTGCCACTGTAGTCACGCACTCAGAAAGACTATCGCGCTACGTACTTTTACTGTGCGTACGCACCTAAACCATTGTTGCGCTGCGTACCCACGCAGTTCGCCTGTTTCTTCCCTGCGTACCCACACAGAGGCACTATTAAACACCTGCATACTTCTGATTAGGGCCAAATTTGCAGATCACCAGTGTGCTATAGTTAGTCGGATGCCTAGATCTGATCATGCGCTCGAGAGATCACCCTTCACAGATTCACTTTCCACTTCACTTTCATATAGATCAAGCTTTACAAACAATAACCCAATATTTCAGATCTTAAGATATTCAATTTTTAAAAGATACTTAGCCAAGGAAACTCCTTTGCTTTATATAGGCAAGCTCCTCCTAAAATCATGGATCAATACTACGAGCCAAAACCATAATAACACAAATACCGTCAGCTAAATACCAAATATTAAACATAAGAAACCCCACGTGTGCTTTTCTCTGCTTTGAAATGAGTGCACTGGGGGTCGTACCTCCTGAACGACTGACCTGTGTGTCTGGCCGCGGTCCCTTCACAGTGTACTTGCGGGTACGCATCTTCTGAACTGTTCTCCTGCGTACTTCTTAATTTTCAACAAATTGAGAGCCTTGCCACGAGTGTTTCCATCAAGTACAACATTTGTAACATATAACCATACCAGAAACATAATGCCAACAGGGGAAACTCACCCAATTCTACTTCCCATATACACAATTTTCACAGAAATCAAAATCCAGAGAGCTATTACTCATACCTTCTACCATACCTTTACCATGAAGTATTCGGAAGCCCTTCTCTCCAATATGTCCAAGCTTTTGATGCCACAACATGGTCTTCTCTCCAGAGACCACTAGATTTTCTGCTCCATTTTCAGGAACCATAGAACTATTGCACCCGTCAACAACAGTGCTACCTTGCAGCTTGTACAGAGTTCCAATCCGAACTCCCCGCATCAATACAGTGCTCCTCGAACCATCTTGCAAATATCCTTCTCAAACACTGTCTTTACACCTGCATCATCCAACTTGTTTACAGAAATCAGATTTCTGGCCAACGCGGGAATATGCAGAACACCCGGAAGGGTTCTAACCCTTCCACCTTGCAACTTCAACTTTACTTTTCCGCGACCAATGATTCTAGCCTTCCTATCATCTCCTAAGGAGACATCACCACCATCATATTTCTCATACTCGCAGAACCACTCTCTATGGGGAGTGAAGTGAAAGGATGCACCTGAGTCAATCAACCATGCCTCATGATCTACATGTGTACTTGAAGAAGCCAAGTACACATCCCCACCTTCATATGAGGTGGTTTTCGCCTCTGCAGAAGGACCATCATCAGTCCCTTTCCTTTATCAGGGGCTTTAGATTTACACTCCTTTTGAAGTGCCCTTCCTTCCGCATTTCCAGCACACCACCTTTGTAGGTTTTCCTGGAGATTTAGATCTCCCTCTAGATTTAGATCTCCCACTCGATGACTTATTTTTGTTTCTGTTCTGGGACCGTCCTCGTACAGACAAGGCATCACCATTCTCGTTGTCCATATTTTTCCGTCTCATCTCCTCCGTCAGCAAGGCTGAGACTATTCATCAAACTGCAAAGCAGTTGCATTGCTACCTATTGCAATAACCAAACTATCTCACGAATCTGGTAGAGAACACAACAAACTGATGCACTTATCTTCATCTAAAATTTTAATATCAACAGATGATAACTGACTTACCACATTGTTAAACGCATTCAGATGCTCTGTCACCGAGTCTCCATCTTTCATCCTCAGGTTATACAACTTTTCCGCCAGGAATAGTTTATTCACCAGAGACTTAGATTGGTACAAAGTCCCTAATTGTCCACAAGAGCCTTCGCCGTAGCTTCCCCTAATACATTCAACAATACTGAATCTGACACACACAATCGTATTGTGCTCTTTGCCTTTCGATCCAACTTCTTCCATTCTTCATCGTCACTCCCGTTGGTTTAGTACCCGGATCTACCGCGATCCACTGATCTTTATCCACCAACAGATCCTCCATCTTGAGTTTCCACAACTCAAAACTCTGACCATTGAACTTCTCAATCTCTATCTTTTCGCTACTCGCCATCTTCTTTCACCACCAGAATCGATCTCGCAGATCTCCCAAGGAACAGGGTCTACCACAGGCCCGAGTGAAACCCCTCAGCAACAAAGGCGTCCCCTTGAAGCCAAAACAACTCTGATACCAAATGTAGGTTTTAACCCCGTACAGAAATTACCTGCATACGAATTCTAAATCACAGGAAAAATAAAAATGCGAGAGCATAACACATAAAACACATATACACAGAGATTTCCCACTGGATCTCAAAACCGAGACTACCAGCTTGATTTTTCATTATGTTCCTTTCAATGTTACAATACTTATTTATACATGCTGAAGCATCCATCATGGACCGGAAAACCATCGCGTCCAAAACCATGGACCGAAAACCATCGCGTCCAAAAAACATGTGCGAAAATCATGCACAAAACCATAGGTGGGTCCGCCCAACCTAACATAGGGTTCAAAACCAAAATCTTCCAGACCCCATAAAGTGGGGTTACGGGTACCCCTCAAACCCCCTGTTAACTATGTGGAAAGAATATAACACAACCCAACATTTTCTTACAGTAATATGAGTGGATTATCTTTACAAAAAAAAAGAAGAAGAAATAATAAAATTGAATTGAGTATTTGAAAATAATTACTAAGTGAAAAAGGGGCTTTCCATACTCTAGTATAAGGGAGTTGTGCTCAACATAGAGTTGACACATGACATTTAAAAAATATTAATAATAAATAGAATATTTCAATTAACAACTTAAGTAAAACAATTTTCTATCAACTTTATATTAGAGAAATAAAAAGTAATTGAATGTAAAAAAGTTCTTATTGGTATCAATATGTGTTTTCAACCTTCTAATATGAGCGAGGTGTGTAATTATTTTAATGCTTACTATGGAGTTGAAACATGGAATTAAAGAAAAAAAAAAAATAAAAGAATGTTTCAAAATGACTCATAAATAAAATATGTCAATGTCCACCTTAACTAAATTCTATATATGAAATATAAAATCAAATATAAAAAGATTAGGTCATAGAAGGGAAAAGGACAAAGGATAGAATGTAAGGAAATAAGGAGATGGAGATAGAGGATAGGGAACTAGAGAGGATAGAATGAGAGCATGATAAGGAATGACATTAGAGTTTGAATGAAGAAATGGTGACAATAAAGATCAATAAATGAAATATGGCAATAAATATGAGTTTGCAAGACAATAATAAACCCGACATGGGTGAAATTTTGTACAAAAATGATCAAATAGCACAAAAGAAATTGAAGATGTTTGTTTAAGGATAGAGATCAATTTTTGACATAGTAATGTAGACTCAGGACTAGCATGCATTCATGAGTTATATAAGTGTTCTATGGTATTTTAGTCTGAAAATCAATTTTAACTTAGTCATTGCGTAATAGGAAATTATTGTAATCCCAAATCATTGATGATTTTTTCAATAAGAATAGTTAGTGGATAAGGTTTCCACACTTGTATATGAAGGCATTAAGTGAACATGTAAAAGCTATGGTTGTGCGATTAAAGATTTTTTAATCACAAATCCATAGTCTACCCGGGGACCCAGTTCAAATTGGCACACCAATTATATAACCAATTCATCTAGGTTCATGTAGGGCGCGTCACTGTTGTTGTCCAATGACATCATGAAAGAGTGCATGCATGTGCCATGATCCCTTGGGGTCTTACATATTGTCCCACCTAAATTGTTTCCATCCCTAGTAACCTGCAACCATTGCCACGGCAATTGTGATGAAGAGTTCTCTAGCTCATTGTTTGGCTCTTCATGACATACTACTACAACCTTCCTTTGAGTGATCCAACCATGCATCCACACATTCAACTCCCCCATGTCTTGGAGTCATTAGGTAGCTAGTCCAAGTATCACACCTAACTATGAGAACATGCTCCCTCATGTTGTTTAAAAACTAATTTTTGTTTGCACTTTTTTCCGTGCCCTACTCCTAGATGTTCCATCACATTTTGTAATGCCTTTCCTCAAGACATCAAAGGTCACATGGCCCCTCTTGGGAAAAAAAACCCATAGCACCATGTCTCAATGAAGAGTGTATACTTGGTAGCCACCTCCCAAGCTACATACAACCATTTTGTTTGATTTTTTATCAGTTATCAAGTATCTAAAGACCAATATGACATCCTTAGGAGTGCATCCCAACTTCTCTAGTCATTCCACTATCAAATAGAAATCATAAGTTCCCATGGCCTTCTTGCAAAAATCGATAATTCCTACAAGGTCGTGTCATCTTCTCCTAATTCCTTTGCATCCTTCTCCAACTTAGGTTAAGAAAGTGTCTTTGTGCTTTTCTTGTTCACTATACTCAATTCACTTACTACTTTACATTTTTTATGATTCACCTATATATTATTAACAAACTAATATTGATTCATGATTTTCTCAATAAGGCATCACACTATTAATATATTATAATTGTTAATTTTCATTAGTATGTTCTTTATAGGACACTAGTAATGTTGTGTCATATGTGGGTAAACATGTGACAGTGCAACAAAACAATTATTTAAAAAAGAAAACCACTATACTTATATCATAGTAGGATATATGGGCATGCTCATCGAATCCTTCTTCCCCTACATCATTAGGAAGCTTCGTCCTTACTTTCCATTTTAAAGCAATATCTATGTGTTTCATTGTTTCCATACGTCTACGAGTTAGACTCTAATCCTAACAATGCCTTTTTTCACAATTTTTTTTTGAAGTATCATTCAAGTGATAAAATGTAGCCACTGACCATGAAAAGAAGTTTCAATAAATTGAGTCCATAATAATAAATTTATATTATTAAAAAACACATGTATACAAATACCAATAAATAATTACAGTGGAAATAATTTCTTCATTGACAAATATTTTATATGCTTTTTTGGCGCATGAAATAGGCTTACATCTAATTCATATTTATTTTTAACCATAATTATTGATTTGGCAAGGCGTATATCATTTGCATCTCTTTCTTGACCTATTTGACATGGAGGAATTGGGGGGAGTTTGCATAACATAACACAATGTTAATTAAGGCCAAATAATTAGATCGACTCAAGACCCCAACACAATCACCAATAAGGAAAGTGAACACTTATTTTGTGCCTTTGATAATTACATCCCATTCATGTCTACTTTACTCCATTTTCTAGATTCCTTATAAATGAACATGTAAACAATAGCCATTTTAAAAACATTATAAAAACACGTTTAAATAAGAATCAATATTCATATCTATTTCTTTCTTGTCACTCACAATTTAGCCATGTTGTTTGTACTGTTTACAATCACAATCCAAAGAATGAGCAATGTCATTTCATGGGCTATGTATGAAAAAATTATGAATTTAAAAAGAATGGACAATCAAATAACCTTTATATGAACTATTATATAAGAAGTATTTCCTTACATTTGAACTAGTTTCCTTTGATGGATTGTTCTAGGCTACTTCTCACTTGTGGGTCAAAATTTATAATATAGATTGTACTTGAGAATGTATTACTTAAAAAACACATAAAGGGGAGTTTCGGAAATGGAAAAAAATTAAATTGCATTACCTTACAATGATAAAACAAATAAAAATATTTACACTACTTAAAGAAACAAAACCATGTAAAAATCCTAAAAGGAATAAATTCATCGAATGGTCTAGACAATACAACAAATATTGTTCTAGAAGTCTTTGATTTCAGAGAAATTGTTCTTTTATCCAAAAACAATTTTGATTCCATAAAAAGAACAATTATGCTAACAACAAAAATATTCCTCTAAATCCCAAGGAATTCAGATGGATATTCAAGCTATCAGAACCTAAATGTGCTTAAAGTTGTCAGAGGTAGATAATTTCTTGAAGTCACAAGTAGGCGTGGCTAACATTGTTCGAGAATTCATTTCCACAACTTCTTAGGTTCCTTCTGATATTCCCCTCCTTGATATTTATTATTTTACACAGTCATTTAGGGAATTTTGTTAGCTCTGTGTCTGCATGATAGGCTGAGAAATTACAATGAATGACCCAAAATTCATTCTCTGTATGCTTTATCACTCTATTGACAGGGCTCGATACTGCCAACACATAAGGGATCTCCTGATATAAGGTCTTAACTATACCTCACACCATTTGGTGTGGGAATCCCATCCAAAATATGGCTCGAATGTTGTTTACTTAAATATATGCCTTGGATTTAGTTGTCAGCACAAGAGAGAAGCACAATTATCCTTTCAAATGAGAAAGCTAGTATACCTTGTGAATGTTCAATTGTCGATGTATCAAGCTTCTTCTACTGCGAGGAAAATTAAGTGAGCCTCTGAGAGAGAAGTAATAGTGCTACCCTAATGGGGACACATGTGAAAGAGAAAGGTTTGTCTAAAAACAAGAGAAATAATCCACAAGGATGCAATGATCATTATAAACATAACAACACGTATCCAACAAGAAGCACCGAAGTAACCAAAATAGTTCAATTAATCTAGTACTAATGAAATAAAACATGAACCATAAACATTAAAAGAATATTATTAGAAATATTTACAATTCATGTTTGAAAACATGCTGGTCTGGAAGGCTTCAATATTAAGCAAGAATCCTAAGATACATAAATGCAATGAACAACACTAGCTTCAATAGTCGAGCGTTAGAGTCATTACTTCCTCCCCAAAAGTACTAACTCTATCTCTCTAATTCCTTATGGGAGAAGCCACGGTTAAAATTCCTTTACATGAGAAATGAGGATTTATTTATAACTTGAGGAATGACCTTTCACATCCTCATGACTCTTGACTTTCTAACTTCTAGTGACTTTTGGATTTCTACAACCTTTGGAATTCCAAATGAGTTTTGGAATTACACGTGATTTTTGGTATTACATGTCTTTTGGAGTTCCATGACTCTTTGGTTCATACATGACCTTTGGTCTTCCAATTGTTTGTCCTTTGCAATGATTACAGTAGTACATCATGATTTCCACATCATCACATGATGAGACTTGACATGTCATTATCTTGGATGACTGGTTTAGATAGTGACATATACATGGAATTTCTCTAGTGGTGACATGGCTGCCAAATGTATTTTCATTCTTCATGTAGCTTCAATTGTTGATGTCCTCTACCCTCCAAAGGGTCTTTAATCAAATGGATTCTTCGAGGTTGCTTTTATCATCAAGATTCAAGCAAGGTCTTCGTTCTGTTCAAGCTTCCTTCATTTGTTATCCTCACTTGATCTTCCTCGTGCGTGATTTCCATGTTATTGATGGAATATTTGTATCTATAAATCACTCATGAAAAGCAAGCCTAAAAATATCATTTTCTACCGTGTCTCATGCATATTTTTTGTTCATTCCTTTTTGATGTGCATAAGAGGAACAAAAGGGGATTTAGGGTGCATGATCTAGGTGGCTCCAGAGACACACATGACAAAGAGGGTTTATGAATGCTTGAAAATAAAAGTGCTTAGAATGACTTCGACCTAGGACCAGAGCGTAGATCTCATCTTCCTAATCGCAGAGGTGTGAACAGTTATTAATCTGAGCTCGTATGAGGGAGAATGAGCAAGTCAAACTTCTGGTCAAAGTTGGGTTGTGGGCCAGGTTTAAGTGTCCTACAATTTGACTGACCCCAAGGCATGAAACCTAGGCCCCGAAATCGGTCGAAATTGCGGCCTCGTTAATTTGCCCAATAACCCTTATTTATTAAAGATTTGAGAATCACCTCTATTTCAATAAAAGTCAAAAAAATTATAAATGAGGTGGTGGGCCACCACCCCAGCCACCCAAAAACTATATAACAAAATATCTTTATTAAAAGGCCGATGGGCCATGAACCCTACTGGCAAAACCGCACCACACTGTTTTAAAATTCTAATGTTGGGTTGGAAGCCATGACACCGCCAAACCCTTCTCCAACCACACAACCATATTAATCATAAATATGGGGTGGGCACGGGCCACCTCTGGTGGACCCAGCCCACACCCTCGAACACTCCACCATGTCACATCGTTAAAGGCCAGAGCCGGTGGGAGTTGAACTCATGGTGGGCGGGAGGGCTGGCCCTGCCCACGCGGCGGCTCCACATACCATACGTGGTGTGTACACCATGTACCAACGTACCACCACCAACCCATAAACAATAACACACCAAATTTAATATAGAGTTATTCAAATTTATGGGGATTATGGGGGTGGGCCGCCTAATGCGAACCCGACCTCCCATTCACACATATTTTGGGTTTTGAAACTATAATGTGGAAAAAAATAAGAGGGCTGGGGTTTGACCACCTGACCCCTCCTCAACTAATCCCTCAATTTACCATAATGCCAAAACCAATTTCTTGTTTAATCCGCCCTCCAAAATTTAAAAGAACCCAATTTTCTGAGTGCATGAACAGATGGAGGAACTAGGAGCGGGCACGAATTTTTAGATAGAGGAGGCAGAATCTTGGCATGCAGTTTGAGGCAACATTTTGTAGGAGGGGTGAAATTTCACTTTGTCAGATTTTGACAAATTTTATATGGTTTCAGCATTTCTCGACGCCACGAATGCAATGGCGTTTCTCGTGTCTCCATCAAAGTTCTGCATTTTTTGGCCATTTTCAATATGACGCTGGAACCATGATTGCTGCAAAAACAGGGAGCTAAACCATGATCCATGAAATTTTCCCGAGGACATAAATTTTCTCCATGTCGGAATATAGTCAAGTTTATAGTCATTTTTCATGGTTTTCCATAGGAATGAAAAAGTCAGATTTTCCCTTTGAGTTGGATATTTCTAGTCCACCCATGGAGCAGAATCTTTGAGGAATCTAGGGGGAATTTAAAAGATTCCTTGAGCCCTAGATTCTCAATTTCTTAGAATTCAAAAATTGGACAATCAATCTTGCACTATTCAACATCACAAATATGATGGTGCGTTTAGATTTCTCATTCTCTCATTCTATTCTTCAACCACTTTTCTAAGTGGAATGCAGGTGTCAACATCCATGTGCGAGTAGTCAGGTGATTGATGCCATGAGATCGATGGTCTGAACAACTTCAGCAGTTTGACATCCAATTCTTCAGATGGCCCTTGGTTGTGAGGTATATGCAGTGTTCATGTACTTCTTCTTTATGCATTGTGCTACATAGATCCCTATTGATGCTTGATGTGGGATCTTGTTTATTATTTGTTTTCATGATTCCTACTTGATGTGATGCGGAATCATCTATTTGATGTACTTGTTGTCATGATTTTTCATGTTGTGTTTTGAGATCCATTTGTTGTGTTTTGATGGGATACTCATGTGTCACCATACACGTTTTCTTTGAGATCCCTCTTATGCCATGTTCGTGGGATGCTCCTCATGCATGAGTTTTTTGTGTCATACTGATAGGAGTCCTTTTGATTGAGAGTTCCTGTAGGGGAACAACTATTAGAGCCACTCCTGCATGAGGGCATTTTCCTTGTATGATCGCAACATAATCACTTATGTACATCATCACTATTGACAACACTTAATGCAGCGGCCTACACCATATTGACACCGGGGCTCAAAGACGTAGTCCCTCCTAGATGAACTCCATTATCAACACTTTTGTTGTAGAATTGAGGCTTCTGTGATCCATCATATTTGTAAAAAGTATTCTTAAATTATGATGTATTCTTGGGTCTAATCTTATTTATATTTTATTTGTGATAGCTACCAAAAACTATGGGCTTAATGATAGCTTATATATATATATATATATATATATATATATATATATATATATATATATATATATTTTATATATATATATATATATATATATATATATATATATTATATATTATATTATATATAATATATATATATATATATAATATATATATATATATTATATATATATATCATATACATATATAGTATATCTAGAAATAAATTAAATTATTTCCTCTTTTACTAGTCAAACTAACCCTTATGATCCGCTTACCATCAATAATTAAAACATATTTATTTAGGTAATAACTTAATAAGAATTATATAATTATTTATATAACTTAAATTATTCATTCTAAATAAGTTATTCAAACATTAATAATTTAATAGTAAAATAACCATTAATATTACGTTATTTAAACAAATAAATCTCTTTTGATAGTATTAGCTCATTTATTCATCTAACCTAATTTCTCTTATCTCTAGAAATATAATATTATTATCTTATTATTATTAGAGTTATTAATATATATAACGTAAATTACTCATTTATTAATTAAATTATTCATTCAAAAGAAACCATTTTAAGTTTTAAATAACCATTAATTTATTTAAGCAAATAAATTTCTTGGGATAATATTAGCTAATTTATTAATCTTACCTAATTTCTCTCATCTCTAGAATTAAAATAATAATAAGATTAAATTTATTTA
>APFE031535255.1:144174-173289 GCA_000404065.3 Pinus taeda | reverse complement strand
ATATAATATTATTATCTTATTATTATTAGATTTATTAATATATATAACGTAAATTACTCATTTATTAATTTATATAACTTAAATTATTCATTCAAAAGAAACCATTCAAAGTTTTAAATAACCATTAATTTATTTAAGCAAATAAATTTCTTGGGATAATATTCACCGTAAATTATTAATCTTTTAACCTAATTTCTCTCATCTCCTAGAATTAAAATAATAATATAATAATAATAAGATTAAATTTATTTATGGCCTTGGTCCTAGAGTCAAATATAGCTGTTATGTAGCCGTTGGAGTCTCTGCTCAGCCTATTTAAATTGCTAAGCCTGATCTGTTTCTTCAACTTGTCCTGACGATGAACCACACTAGTTGGTTCGAAACGCGTCGACAATGATCTTTTTATGTGATTTACGCCGAAGCTCTTTTTACAAACACTTTTGTTTTTATGTTGCAGATGATTGACATGTTCCTCTTCTTTACAACATGCAGATGTATTCATTAATGTTCTTTTAAAAATGCAATTTAACATATCATGAAAGTAGAAGGTCTTGGAAGGGTCCTTCGTCACACCCGGACCTGGATCAAGTGGTATCAGAGCAGTCTTTCGTTGATGTGAATTGTAGCGTGAACAATGGAACGCGCATCGACAGAGGATGAAAAAGTGATGTATGAGAGCATGCTCAACATTTCCAAAAGAGTAGAGGTAATGTTTGAAACTCTACAGAAAGAGACAGAGGAAAAGGAGTGATTGCAGCTTCAGTTGCAAGCCATAGAAGAGGCCATGGAAGAACTGAAGAAAAGAAAACATAATCTTCAAACAGAGAATGCTGAATTGAAGATGCATCTACATGAAGAGAAAGAGGAAAAACAAAGTTTGCTACAACAGCTACAAGCTAAGGACAAGGCCTTGGAAAAGCTGCAGTGTGACCCATGTGAGGTAAAAAGTAATTCTCTGAATTCATGTATATGTCTTGATGAAGATTTCGCTGTTTTTGAAAATCATACCACAAGAATTGGCTCTAAACTGTTGAAGAAAATGGGTTATGAAGGAAAAGTCTTGGGCGTTAATGGCCAAGGCATTGTCAACCCCATCAAAGTAGAGGAATTACCATGTCGTATAGGACTTGGGTATGTCAGAAAGGAAGTTGGGTAATTCACCATGACAGTTAGCGAACCACCAACAACAGATGATGATAAGCCCTCATCAGTTCTTTCCAAATCGACAGAGGAGGTAAAAGATGTTGATTTCCTTTTAGTTTCATCTTCAAATAGTATGATTTCTATTGGAGATTTGGAGATCCCAATTATAGGGACAAACATGAGGCTCCTTACTAGGATGAGGCACGAGGAGGAAAAAGAACTTGGTGTTAATAACCAAGGCATAACTCAAACATTGGAGGATGTGCAGAGATCTCGATTTGCAGGCGTGGGATACACCAAAGGAGAATGATCGAAGGTGTCAGATTCTTCTAAGACATCGTCGAGGAAAGAGATAGATGGGAACACATATCCATCATCCCATGGAAGTGCCCATTACAGGGAAAGAGCTGAGGCAAGCTCTCACCAGAGAAAACAAGGGAAGGTACAACCACTTTCGATATTTGAATGTTCATTTCAATTATGATCATGTTGATAATAATAAACATAAAACATGACATCAAAAAACATGCACCTTTTGTGGATTACATAACCATACATTTTCTAAGTGTTGGAAAAGAATGGCTTGACACAAAAGGATGAGGCATGAAAGACCCTCTCAACAGCGTGAAAAGAAACAAGTTAAGCAGATATGGAGGAAGAAAACATACTACAGTCATTGCGATAAAAGTGGCCATAAAAGAGCCACTTGTTGGAGGCTTCATCCAGAGCAGCGCCTTAAAGACAAAACGTCAGTGCATGAACCAGGTGAAGCAGTTGTTCGACAAGCAAAAACACCACAAGGAGGTGACCCATTCACATTGATAAGTGAAAAATGGTTTCTAGACATGTTATCATTTCATGGTCTTGCTTTTGTAAATCATTTGTTGCATTTTAAGATATAAAAGTGATGATGTTTTTTCCATCACTTGTTCGGCAACAATGATGTCTGGTCTTATTTGGTGTCGCATGTTAAACTATGAAAGTGATGTCGTGTTTCCATCACTTGTCAAGACAATAGTGTTTTTCCTTATGATTGTAAATCATGTGTTGCAACGATGATGTGTTTTCCATCACTTGTTGAAGCAACAATAATATGTTGGCCTTGTTGTCGTAGCTGGGGTATTGCGTCCATATTGATGTAAACTTGACCACCAAGTATGTGTTATAAACTCGTGGAAAGTGTAGGACATTTGGAACATTAGTTGGTCATAAAAGTCAATCATGTAATTTGCGAAACAATGTACTACAGGTTGCAGAGGTAGTAGGTGTCGGCTCGTCACCTAAGGCTTTGGAAAACAAAGGTGAAGGAGATGGAAGTGAGACCTTTTCAGGACGCTTGTGATGTAGACAAGGTACAGAGAGGTTGCTGATTATTTTTCATGCTTTTGGAGGACCAAAAGCTCCTCAGTGGGGAATATTGATCCAGGTGCCTCCAGAGACACACAAGACAAAGAGGGTTTATGAATGCTTGAAAATTAGAGTGCTCAAAATGACTTTGACCCAGGACTAGAGCGTAGATCTCGTTGTCCTGATCATGGAGGTGTTAACGGTTCTTTAATCTGAGCTCGTATGAGGGAGAACAAGCCAGTCAAACTTCTGGTCAAAGTTGGAATGTGGGCGAGGTTTAAGTGTCCTACAATTTGACCGAGCTCGAGGCATGAAACCTAGCCCTGGAAATCAGTCGAAATTATGCCCTCGTTAGTTTGCCCAATAACCCTTATTTTCTAAAGATTTGAGAAGCACCTCTATTACAATAAAAGTAAAAAAAAATATAAATGAGGTGGTGGGCCACCACCCCCGCCACCCCAAAATTACATAACAAAATATTTTTATTAAAGGCCGACAGGCCATGACCCCCGTAGGCCAAACTGCACCACATTGTTTTAAAATTCTAATGTTGGGTTGGAAGCCATGACCTCGCCATACCCTTCTCCAACCGCACAAACATATTAATCATAAATATGGGGTGGGCATGGGCCACCTTCGGTGGACCCAGCCCACACCCCTGAACACTCCACCATGTCACATCGTTAAAGGCTGGAGCTAGTGGGAATTGAACCCATGTCTGGTAGGACAGCCAGTCTTGCCCACGCGGCGGATCCACTTACCATACGTGGTGCGTACACCATGTACCAACATACCGCCACCAACCCATAAACAATAACACGCCAAATTTAATACAACGCCATTCAAATGTTATAGGGATTATGGGTGTGGGCTGCCCAATGCGGGCCCCACCCCCAATTCACACATATTTTGGGTTTTGAAAAGGGGTGGGGTTTGACCTCCCGACCCCTCATTAACTAATGCCTTAATTTACCACAATGCCAAAACTAATTTCTTGTTTAATTTGCCCTCCAAAGTTTAAAAGAACCCAATTTTCTCAGTGCACAGAAATATGGAGTAACCAAGAGCGGGAGCGAATTTTGAAACAGAGGAGGCAAAATCTTGGCATGTAGTTTGAGGTAGCATTTTGCAGGAGGGGTGAAATTTCACTTTGTCAGATTTTGACAAATTTTATATGGTTTCAGCACTTCTTGACACCACGAATGCAATGGCATTGTCCATGTCTCCATCAGAGTTCTTCATTTTTTGGCCATTTTCAGTATGAGGGTGGAACCATGATTGTTGCAAAAATAGGGAGTGAAATCATGATCCATGAAATTTTCGTGAGGAGGTAATTTTTCTCCATGTCAGAATATAGTAGATATGACACGAGGGGGTGAACATGATGGATATGGACATAAAACCACATGTGAAAAAAACCAAATCAATAATAGAACTTAGAAAAACATGAAAAAATGTAAATATTCATTGAAACACCACTTTATACCCATTCCCCAAGTGCAATGGGTGTAGTGTGTGCAATTGTGACCCAAAAGTGTCATTTTGTGACAACAAAGATGCTATAACCACAAAATGCACTAAAAGATATCCTGATCAATGTGATGACACTTGATACCATTCAAAGACACTTGGAACACATAGAAACACATGACACAACACTTGAATATAAAAGCAACTCTAGATTTGACAATGATAGTAGGCTCTAAAATTCGAATTTAGTGAAATTTTCGAGGGTGTTATGGTGGCAACAACAGTTGGTGATACACTGGGCGAAATTCAACTTCTCTATCCGGGAATAGATTTTGGTTAAATTTTAGGCCTCTAGGAAGTATCTATTGCCTCAATTTCCCCTTTTCGACCTAGTTCTATAGCTAGAATATTCACTTTTCTCTACTTGGTCGAAACACATACAAAAGATACACTATATCACATTTGTTTCGATGCATGAAATGGTAAGGTGCATGGCGAGTTTATGATATTTAGAGTATGATTTTCATATTTGGCATTGCTACGCTAGCAATCCTAGACAGTACCCTGGTGGAGTCACTTTAGGAGTAAAAACGTGTCTTTGCTGCCAACAAGCCTAGACAATACCCCGGAAAAGTAACTTCCTTCACCTCCTTATGGAGGAAGCCTTTCTCTTCTTTCACCCTTTATTTATTTATTTTAATAGAACTATGCATTGGCACTTATTATTTTCAACAGGCAAAAGAGATATCTCAACTTATTTAGAGTAGAGGAGGTTTCTCTTTCAAAGAAGTATTTTAAGACCTCTGATTTTGGTTTGCTCGCTTTAGATTTTCCCCTTATCCCTTCTCTACTAGATTGAAAAAGTGTTAACACACATGTAGATTTACACCAAGTTGAGTAGTTTAGGTACTAGCATAGGCATGGATCTAATAGGTTCCCTCAAGGTTATCCTATTGGATGAATCATATTTTCCATATGGACTTAGCTTAACCTATGGAATTTTCCCAAACAATGAAGGAGAAAAACATAAAGCCAAGCGTTGTGGTTGTCACACATCTCTTTTATTGCACTACAAAGAATTTTGAGCCATGCACCTTACACAAGGGTCTTATTTATGTATACTGACCAACCAACAAGACGCGACAAAACATGAGTTACATACAGGCAAACAAAAGCAAGAAAACAAACTATATAGAAAGTGCAACTAGTATCTACTAATGAAACTAATTCTTTAAATCTCAACCATTTATGGGAAGGGGGTTAATCCTACCATATAATTATTTCATCTTGAAGGAATTATGGCTGAGATTTTCATCAACAACAAATGGTCCAATCCACAAAGGATGGAAATTTCTATGTTTCCCCTTTTCTTCATGGGGTTTATCCTACTTCAGGACTAGGTCACCCACATCAAAGCTCTTTGACCCTACAGACTTCTTGTCAAACCAATACTTTACACGGTTCTGATGTACATAAACCATTCTTTTCCCCTACGAACTTCTTATAAAATCAATGCTTTACACGGTTCTAATGTACATAAAGTCATTCTTTGACCTTGCACCTTTCTTCATCAAGTTTAAGTAGCATATCTATCCTACTCTGAACCAAGAGGAAAGGTTTACCTTGTGTCTCTTGAGAGAGTTGCAATGCCAGAAGATACAGGTTCGAAGGCAAGATAACTTATTTATGGTAAACTAAGAAGTAGGGCGAGGTTCTCTGGGAAGGTTTCAGGGTGGGTAACACAGTCATCCCAAAGAGCATTGGTCAAAGCTTTACAAAAATTCCTTTGTTTAGAGAAGATATTTTTCTTGATTATACAGATAAGATTCTTATTCGTGGATTCAAACAAAGCATTTCCCTGCAGATAATAATTAGATGCATGATTTAATATAATTCCATTTTCTCATGAGAATTCATAAATTTTTAATGATTAAAAATATGTCACATTATCAAAGAGAAGTGACATAGAAACACCAAACCTGATCATAATATTTTGTTGTAAGAAATGGAAGACATCCTTGTCATTTACTTGTCTGAGTGGAACTGCTTCTGATCTCTGAGTGAAGTAATATATCATTGTTAAGCTATATTAGTGTTTCTTTGATGAATGAGGAAAAATTTCTCTAATCACATCAAGGCCCCACTGTTGGAATGGTTCTTCAACTGCTACTGGTAGCATTGGGGTGGTTGACCTCTAATCATGACCCATGCATCCGTGACATACTTGGAACTTGCAGACACATGCATGAGAATCCTTAAATAGGGTGGGCCATTAATAACCATCTTGTAGAGCCTTATGTGCTGTGGTGTCGCCCACATAGTGGCCACCTTCCGGTCCATTATGTAAATTTTTCAAGACCTTCTTTGTATCCTACAACTCAAGGAACCTCAGTAGGACATCATTGTGGTGCTTTTGCATAAAAAACTCCATAAACTAATTGGTAAGATATATATTTTAAATAGATTATGATTTTTTGCTTGTTCGATAAGTGCGAGGTCAAGGTTTCATGCTCTAGAAATTTTCATAGATATGCATACCAAGGCATTGTAGATGTGGAATGATGAACATATTCAACATTGTACATTTCGATCTCCTTCTCCCATCCTACAAGATTTTTTTTTGGAGCATATCTTGCTTAGGCGAGTAGCTTACATAGGCTATGACCCTTTATGGTATGAATTGGTTTGAACTCCAAATCACACTCTTGAAGATAGGTCATCCAATTAGCCCTCTTGTCACCCATCTCTTATTGCGCGAACAATGTTCTTACTGTTGGATGAGGTACAAATACAATTGTGTGAGATTTCAATATGTGGGGCCTCAAATACTTAAATACCTTGTATACGACATACATTTGTTTATCAATGGAAGGATAATTTAATTTGGGCCCTTGTAGACTAACGCTCATAAAAGAGATAGGCTGCTCATTTCCTTCACTATCCTTTTGAGTTAGCATGATCACAATTGACGAATCCAAAAAAATGTATAAAGAAGAAAATCTTCAATAATAATTTAGATTGAAGAGTGTGGGTGCATCAGAAATAGCCTACTTATATGAGAAAAAGATTTATTTTCTCGTTTATCCCATCTTTATAGTACATATTTCTTGATCATCTCCTGTATGGGTTTGACTATCTGAGCATAATTGAAGGTGAATTTTTTCAGGAAATAATTTTTTCCTAAGAAAGACTGCATGGATTTCTTATTCACTAGGAATGCAATTTGTGTGATAGATTTGACCCTCTTGGGATCAATCTTGATTCCGATCTTTTCTATGATGTGCTTGAGTAGGATCTCTTCGAACACACTAAAAACACTCTTCTTGGGATTAAGAGAAATCCCATACTTTCGACATCGGTTGAAAATCTATTTTAGATGACACGTGTGATTTGATATTTTCTTGGATAACATAATAACATCATCCAATTAAAAAAAACACTCTGACCTATCAAGCCAAAAAAGGTGATGTACATTTTTCTTTGGAAAGTCACACCTATGTTTATAATTCCAAATGGCATCCTCTTAAAATTGAATGTCCCCCATTTGGTATGGAAGGTAGTTTTCCGTTTGTTGGGTTCTGCTACTAGCACTTTATTGTAACCTAAGAAACCATCTAGTAGATAAAAAATTTCAGAGCAAGATACTGTCTAGAGTATCTGCTCCATGGATGGAACTGGATAGTTATATTTATCAGAAGCCCGATTAAGGTTGTGTAAATATACACATAATATTATCTCTCCAGACTTATTTCTAACTGGGACCAGATTGGAAACCCACGTGAAATGTCTAACTTTAAAGATGATCCGAGCATCCAACAAATTTCTCAACTCCTTCTATGTAAGAGGTTCCAGTGTTGGATGAACTTTCCATAGTTTTGTCTGGAATGGTTTCACCCCTTATTTTATAGGGACGATGTGCTAGATAATATGAATGTCATAGGTATTTAAATCGTCGTATGTCCATGTGAAAACATCACAATACCTTTTGAATAAACGGATAAATTCCTGTCATTCCTGCGGGAAACAAAATTTACGGAGGTTCACATACTTCAGATCTCCAGGAGTTCCCAAATTGGCCTATTCAGATGCTAACTTTGAACTCAGAGTCTTAGTACTCATTGGCCCTTTGAATTGGTTCTGTAGGCCATACAATTTCTCCAGGGACACCACGCCTTTAGGTATAGTGTTTCCTTTCATTTCATTAGACACCTCCTACAAAGCCTTCTCATGCTCATCCTCCTCTATGGAAAGATCTTTGAATATGTCAACATTGGCCAGAAAGTGTAGTATCTCTTGTTGGTAGTTTTTAAGATGCGATGAAACATAGTGTATAGTATCTCGTACCTGACGAGTGACCACCTTTGAGTCACCAATTACCTTTATAATTTCTACCTTCAGGTCAATAGCTTCCTTTAATCCGAGTATGAGTGCTTCATATTCAATAGTGTTGTTGGTCCACTAGAACTCCATACGACATGAAAGGATATGCTTCTTATTGTGTGGGTCTGTAAGAACACAAGCTACTCTAGAACCGTCCAATGCCTTTGAACCATAAAAATATAAAGTCTAAATATTATGAGATACTAAGCTTCTTCCTATACAATTATTACTATTATTATGTACATATATATTACATGTTTCATTTACACTGGATGGAGAACAAGGAAGGAGCTATAGCTGTGTATATGGTGGAACGGGTGATGGTTGTGCATGATAACACCCAAGGTCATTTTCAAGAAAGAAATTCCCAAAAATAAAATCAGCAAAAGAAAGAGGCTTGTTGAGGCCCTCAAGTAGTGTCACGGTGTGTTTCATGTATGATTAAGTATTTACTCAAATATGGTTATTCCTACCCTTATATGGAGGCCACAAATGTGATCAATCTGTCTCTAACAAGTAATACACCATAGGATTATGGTATGTCCACAATTACAATATTTATATATTGGTGAACTCGATCATCTTATGATAATATGGTCGACACATTCTTAAGATCACAAATAACATAGACAAGAGACCTGCCCAATTTAACAATCTGTGCATCGGTTTTCTCCCATTTTGCATTTAATTTTTTTGGTACAAATAATGGCATGGAATTCATAGATGCACTAGAGTCTACTAAAAAATTATGGACATTATAATTAAAAATTTCAAACATTAATAAAAATGGCGGGCATAGAGTGTTAGATTCTAGTGTTAAAGCATTTACTACAGATTCAAGAGGACTGGAAGAGTTACCTGACACCTTTTGAGAGGAGGAATATTTATCACCTATCAAATGTTGGGAAAAGGTTTGGACCATAAGTTCATGCTGGCCTGCAATATTTGCGAGATCATAGATGGAAATGTTGGCTTTCGTTTTCTTCATATCTTTTGCAATGTTATAATCAATTGTTTCACCAATAGAAGGCAATGTTGAAGTGTCTATAGGAGTGGATTTATTCGACACTTCTATAGCTTTGGACTTACCCTTGTTACTTGAGGAAGTTTTCTTGGACTTAGATGCCTCTCCAGGCTTACTTTGTACATTCTGACTAGGATTGACTGGTGGTGAGATTCTTCTTAGCAACTTCTCTTTTAACTTCTTCCTTGTCAATTCCTATTCAAAGATGGTCACTTTACTCCTTATACTATATTGACCATTTTTATACTAAGGAGGGGGATCATTCTGTGGTGTTTCTTCAACATCCTTCTTATCATTGATACATATACAATGATAACATTCACTGCATGTCCAACACTTTTGCTTTCTTTAGAAGCTGCAGGTTCTTCTGATTCTTTTGTTTGTTCTCTTTTCTCATCTACCAATAGAGTATCCATGATGTGTGTAACCAAAGCATTCATGTTGTGGTTCCATTGAGGGCATGCTTTTTCTCAGTGATATTCCTGACGGAAAGAACAATAATTGTCCATGCCAATGCTTTCTATGTTCAACACAACATTTGAGCTTTGCACAGACTTGGTGGGATGATTGTCATTGTTACTACTATTCCATTGAAAAGGGAAGGATTTGGGAGGCTTGTTATTGGTGGAAGTCTCACTTGACCTTTTCTTTAGTTCTGAAATTTCATTGGTGAGCGTCTTCACCATCCTAGTCAAGCTTTTGATGTTTGATGATTCCTTCTTTTTATCCTTACTGGAAAATGTTTTTGACTCTGTACTAGTCTCTTTGGAGTCTTTTGATTCCTCATTGCTCATAATGACCCAAATCGTGCACAACTCCTTCTCAATGGTTATCGCTTCAGTAAATTTTAGTGCCAATGTTTCCTTTGAAGCTCTCTTTACGAACTAGGAAACACTAGTGGGCAAGGAATTTGTGTAGTAATATATAGTAATCAAATAATGTGGTTGCATGCCTAGGAGAACTTTATTCAATATACAATTTATTTTCTAATGAAAATATTTCTCCTTCTCCTTTCCCCCATTTTCATGCTTTCAAGCTCTTTGAGTAGCATTGCGAGAGTTTTGTCATCAACAAACTTCTCAAGAAATAGCTTTGTAAACTCCCTCCAGGTGTGGATTGAATTGATGGGTAGACTATGGTACCATGATCTTGCTCTACCTTCTAATGTATAAGGGAAAAGCATGTAGGTGATATCATCATTCATCACTTCCATTATTCGTAAATGCAGGTAAAAATCATTAAGATGATCTTCTGCCTTCATCCTTTTATTTGGATCATTCTTTGGGAGCAACATTTCCAGATGCATCGAAATCCTATGCAAGTTATTCAGAAGAGAAAGAGGCCCTTGGGCCATCCAATCCAAATCCTGGTATGCCATGTTCTCATCTCTATGTTGTTCTTCCTTATTAGAATCTGAGGAATCTTCATCATCCAATCCGTTGAAGAGGTTGCCAGAAAGAACAACTGTATCATCTTTGTATCCTTCGTTAAGAGGTGGAAGTTGTTTTTGATATTCAATATCGTCTACAAATTCTACCAACCCCTCACAAGTGGAAAAAAACAAATCTTCCACCGTAGAAACCAAGATACTAGTACCAGTTGTCTCTTTCTTCTTCAAAAAATGTGGAAGATTTTTCACTCCAAGAATTAATCAAATAACCTTTGCAAACCAGTGGGTTATAGGTCGAATTGCCCTGATCTTCTCATAAGTAACTTCACAAGTTGGTGCAGGGCACCTAGTCTTCATAGAGGGTAGATGGTGCACTTATGAATTCTTATCAAGGCTTTTGAGTGTGCAGCCAAACTTGAAACGAAAATTTGTCTAAGTATGAGATATGGGATAAGGGGTGAACATGATGAGTCTAGACATAGAACCATGTGTGACACAACCAACTCATTAAGATAACTTATACAAACATGAAAAAGGTAAATTTTCATTGAAACTCCACTTTATACCCATTCCCCAAGTACAACAACTGTAGTGTGTGAAACTGCAACCCAAAAGTGTCATTTTGCGACAAAAAAGATGCTATGACTACAAAATGCACTAAAAATATATGTTCTGATGAATGTAATGTCACTTGAGATCATTCAAAGACACTTGAAACATATAGAACAACATGACACGACACTTGAAGATCAAAGTGACTCTAGATTTGACAATGATAATAGGCTCCAAAATTCGAATGTAGTGAAATTTTGGAGGGTGTTGTAGCATGACAACACACTCATACAAAAAAGATTGTATATTTTATTGGGATGATTTCATTTCCAATGAATTAGATATTTAATTAGTCAAATTTTCCAGGTTAAAGAGAATGTTTTATGATGGTGTATTTGATAACAACCCTTATCTCCAACGATGTCTTTCACAACTTGCCCTATAATTCTAAATTCAATCTCAACCAAGAACCAATGTAGTACTGCTATCCCATATTGTGGAAGAACAAAGCTTCTTTAATTTTTTTTCTAATCTAAGATGTCATTGTAAATAAAGTCAATTACATGATAACCTTAAAAGATCCTTGTACAATATTTGTGCAAGCCCCATTTTTCCTATAGGGGAAAAGGGGTGCATGAAGAAAGACAAAGTAATATGATAATTCCAATTTATGGATTTGAAGGTAAGCCATTGCCACTACGAAAATTTGTTATAGATAAGTATTTTATTACTGAAGTCTACAAAAATATTGTGTCTGGCTAGTCATATTTGAAGGAAAAATGAAAATAACAATTTATTTCTTTGTTTTTTTACTATTGGAGAAATCACTAAGAAGAATGTAGCTCATGTGGCAAAACATGCAAAGTCTTTAGATTCTTTTAAATTAAGTGAAGCTAAATCTATTGAATGCTTTGGTACAAAAGGCCTATCTAGCACACACCTAGAAACTATTAGGTACAAGAACTTGTTTCTGTTAGAGAACAAAGTGAGGAGAGTTAGAATGCACCAACAAAAAATAAAGAGTTAGAAATAGATACTATAGAAATTGTTGAAGAAGAAAGTGTCATTACAGAAGGAAATATAAGAAAAGAGACCTAAATCCTATGCTGTAATCTCTATCTTGCACAACGGGTAATGGTACGAGTTCATCTTCTAATAAAAAAAAAAAGAGAAAAGCTACTGAAAGTGGAAAACTAGTACATGGTGGGCTATCAGGTGGTAGAGATGATGAAGAGCCTCCTCAGAGATTCACTTTGAAAAGAACTCATATGGATGAATCATCCAAATCCAGAAGTCTACCCAAAATAGGAAGCATTGAAGAAGTTATGGATGTAAAAGTTGAGTGCGTTATACCACATGATTGGTCATTGCTTGTTTAGCAAAAAAATTAGAAAATAATGGAGAAAATCATCAAATAAGTCACTACATTCGATGACCACCCTGTCACAATGCAAAATGAAAACTATGACAGGGATAATAGAAAATTGAGAATTGAAAAAGTAAAGGTTCATAACATAAGGTTTATTGATCAAGCAGAAATGGACATTGATCTATCTGGGATTGGAACCACATGACTGATGAAGTTGCATCAAGCTACTATTAATGTACTTGCATAGTATGTTAGTTAACAAGAAGCATAAAACTCAATAATAAAAGCAATAATAAAAGAGCTAGAAGATGCACCACAATTGGCAATTTCCAACCCCGAGACATACCATAGATTCAATAAAAACATAAACCACCTTAATGGAGTGAAATCAATATTATTAATAATATATCCGACAGATTGCAAATCATTTAACATGCATGGTGTAGAAAATTCCTTAAAGATTCAAACTACATATTGTAATTTGATAATACAATTGACTTGAATCTACTCTACTCATCAGTGGAAACAATTAAACGATCGCAAAATCATGAAGCATATAGGAGAAAGAATTCAATCACACATAACACAATGATTTTAAGGGAAAATCTACAGCTAAAAAGCCTTGATATCTGTATACTGCATTAGTCAAAGAATCTCGATGAATACAATATGATCCTCTCAACCTTGAGCTCAACCTGCACAAGTATTTTCTATCCTCTGCCTGAATGACTTCCTTTAGCCAATACTTAGCCAAATTTCCAAGCCTCTAAGCTCTTGATTCCTTGCATCATTCCCTTGTGAATTAACCCCTATTTAATGGGGAAATTCCTCAATTATGAATTGTGCAATCCTCACATGACTTCCTCTAACTAGATGCACCATTAGTTTAATTTAGATGATTTTACAACTGGTAGTACAATGTCCCTGAACTCCAATCTCAACTGAGCCTTTCTCTAATCTAACATGCATGAGTTAATTATGAGTGAATCTGTAGTTTACTGTTTGATCACTATATATCACACCCCAAAACCACATGTTACACCCCACTACTGCAGGTTACACCCCAATACAGTAAGGTATACCCCACTACTGCAGGTTACACCCCACTACTATAAGTTACACCTCACTACTATAGGTTACACCCCACTACAGTATGTTACACCCCCTTATTGTAGTTTACACCCCACTACTGGACCTCCCAATAATTCCTCTATCAGTTGGAACTAGTTTCACTGACTTTAACTTAGTTAGACTGAATTAAATAGTTGCAACTCAAAATAAACTCAATTAATGATCCTATTGTAGGATACACTCTACATGACTCTAGTTATACCTCCAACTCGAATTAACTAAGCTAACTATGTCAAATTAACTTAGTTAACTATTACAAGTTGTCATGAGATGTGTATTTACAATTTTATCTCCAATTTAATTCAACGACAAATTAAATTAGGATTTTTTCTTGATGCTATTTTTTACATTTCTTGTTTCTATTTTCAACACTCCCTCTCAAAAATAAAGGAATTCAACTCTATCTCGATCTGGTACCTTTGAAAATTTCTGCATGCAATAGTTATCACTGATTTTGTTTCTAATACAACATCTGCAACCCAAAAACAGAATCCAAACAAAATAAATTGAATCAACTGCATTTGAAATTGTCTATTGGGAAAATTGTGCTACTATTGACTTTGATACTAAGCCTCATTCTATGATATCAAAACTGATTTTCACTCAGTATTTGACTAACACTGATCCTTCTGCTATTGAATATTATGGGCCCACGTAGCAAGGTAATGATGCATGAGACAAAAACACGTCAATGGATCCTGCCTAAATTTTTGCACTCTTGGGACTATGATCTACTCATATAGCTGCTGATACCTCTGCATTGCTGCTGCAACTACTACAATAATGAGTTTGATCTCTTAGATCATGAAGCATGGAATTCTATAAGGCTTCTCCCTCTGAAGTTAGATTCCCTCTGAGTCTCGATCTCCCTGTGGGAAATCTATTTTCTCCCTCCTAGCAACTTGCATTGTCCTCCTACACTGGAAACTGGATTGCAAATATCTGTGATGGGAATCTCCTGGAGGAAATTGCACCTACATACCACAACTAGGAAATTCACATTGCCCGTGTCACTACAACTAGTTCTGCAACTGTCTCCCGGGTACATGTTGAAATTAGTTATGCAGTTTTCATTTGGATGACTTCCTACACCTGCTGACATTGAATCTACTAATATAATAATGTGGGTTCCTATATCAAAGGTGGTGGTCCCACTATAACAATCCATAATTGATTTTACTGATCTCCTTGTTGCAACTACGCTAGATCTTGCCCAAATCTCCGAACTCCTAGGATTAAGAATCTACATCGCTCCACCTCGTTCTTAGAGGTATAGCTACATGTGCTCCCTCAGCCCACTTGGCTAGAAATTTCCCACTAATGGAGGTCTCTACTTTAGTGGATGTCTAAACTTGGCCTTCTCTTTGCTTCTCCAATTCTGCCTACCCCACAATTTGTTGAGGTTACTTCTGAGGTTGCATGTTGAGAGGAAATTCATGCTCCCTCTCAACCAACAAGTCTCTAGTCTCTGCCTTGCCCCTCAAGGCTTTTCATGCATGAGATAGATATGATCTACTAATACTGCTGCTACTATCACTCTACTGCTACTTCCACACTATTGTTTTGACTACTGATATAATGAGTCTAATCTCTCCAGATCTTGAAGTACTAGCTTCAATAGGGTTGCTCCCTTTGAAACTAGACTCCCTCTGAGTCTCGATCTCCCTGTGGGAAATATCTCTGCTCCTCAATATAACAATGTCAATGATCACAACTCATTTTTGTGTCACTAAACATTGACTCATTGATCTACCCATTAGCAGCCTTCTAGCTCCATTAAGAAGTTCACATAGGGTCTTCTAGATCTACCCTGAACTAGAGCCCTATTAGTCTACATGGACAACTTGGAATTATTCTCTTCTATTGTGATTTCAGCTCTGATACCATGTATAAATCTCTTTGTAGATTCAAACTGCAAATTGCAATATGATAAAAAAATTGACTTGAATCAACTCTACTCATAAGCGGAAACAATTAAACGATTGAAAAATCACGAAGCATACAAGAGAAATAATTCAATCACAAGTAACACAATGATTTTCTCAGGAAAGCCAAAACTAAAAGCCCCTATTATCTGTATATTGCATTAGTCAAAGAATCTGGATGAATGCAATATGCTCTGCTCAACCTTGAGCTCAACTTGCACAATAATTTTCTATCCTCTTCCTCACTGATTGCCTTTGGCCAATACTTAGTCAAATTGTAAAGCCTCTAGGCTCCTAATCCCTTGCATTGTTCCCTTGGGAATTAGCCCCTGTTTAATGAGGAAATTCCTAAATTATGAATTCCGTAATCCTCATAGGCCTTCCTTTGACTGCATGTATCATCACTTTAATTTATATTATTTTACAACTAATAGTACATTGTCCCTGAATTCCAATCTCAAATGGGTTTTTCTCTGATCTAACATGCATGAGTTAATTATGAGTGAATATTCAATTCACTGGTTGATCACTATAGGTTACACCCCACTATTGCAGGTTATGCCCCACTATAGTAGGTTACACCCCACTATTGTAGGTTACACTCCATTAAAGTAAGTTACACACCACTACTACAGGTTACACCCCACTATGACAAGTTACACCCCACTACAATAAGTTACATCCCACTACTGCACGTTACACCCCAGTGCAGTAAGTTACACCCAACTACTACAAGTTGCACCCCACTACAGTAAGTTGCACCCCACTACTGCAGGGTACACACCACTACTAGACCTCCCACTAATTCCTCCATCATTTGGAAATAGTTTAATTAACTTTAAATGTGTTCAACTGAATTAAATAATTACAACTCAAAATAAACTCAACTAGTGCTACTAATTGTAGGAGACACTCTACATGCCTCTAGTTAGACCCTCAACTTGAATTAACTAAGCTAACTAAGTCAAATTAACTAAGTTGAGTATTACAAGTTGTCATGACATGTGGAGTTACAATTTTATTCTTAATTTAATTCAAGGACAAATTAATTAGGATTTTTTCTTGATGTTATTTTTGACATTTATTGTTATTATTTTCCCTCCACTAACACATGCCTTCATTTCTCTAGATACCTTTATTTTCGAATTAAAATATCATTTATTTTGTATACTTAATTTATTATAAAAAAATTATTTCTATTTTTCGAAATCCGAGGGAAAATAGTTAAAGAGAGAAGATGTTAGATCGACGTAGTGAATGAGTTGTTGTGCTCAGGTATCAAAAGATTCTCATTATCAATATAAGAAGCCTCTGGGATAAACAATATTGATCACCATAAATTAAGGGTTGTGAAGTTTGTATTCAATTATTGTTCCAATTATTATTACTCTGTTCCAATTCTAAGTGTGTTTACCAATTTTGTAAAAGATCCTCAAATAATGTTTTGCATAAGATCTTGTATAGGTCTAAATTATGTAGCGTTGTCCAAAAACATTAATTGAACATAATTTTTGGAGGATTTTCTTTGAGATTTAATATTATATCTAATGTTTTTAATTGACCGCAATGAAAATGATCATCTGATTACTCTATTCCAATTCTAAGCTTGTTTACCAATTTTGTGAAGAATTATGAGGTAATGTTTTGCATAAGATCTATTATAGGTCTAGATTTTGTAGTGTTGTCCAAAAACATTAATTGAACATAAGTTTTCAAGCATCTTCATTGAGTTTTTATATTACATCTAATGTTCTATAATTTATCACAATAAAAATGAATATTCAATAATAGTTTTGGATCTCAGATATATGTTCCATTTGCAGTATTTATTTTAATAAAAAATATGATGATTGAAATTTGAATTTGAATACAATTCATGTTACTATAAGTATGTTGGTTATTGTTTAAGACTTCTCAAGCACACATATTTATTACCTTGTCCCAATTTTGAGGTTGTTCACCAATTTTTTGGAGAACTCTGAGATAATGTTTTGAATAGGTTTTTAAGGATATGGTTTGAGTGTTTATATTATATATAATGTTATTTTATTAATCAAAATTAAAATGAAAATTCAACAACAGTTTTGGTTTTCAGAAATCTGTTACATCTTTAGTTTTAATTTTAATTAGAGTTATGATGATTGACATTTATATCTAGATACAATTCTTGTTATTGTAACTATGTTGGTTACTGTTGAAGTATGTTCAAGCACAAACATCAATTACTCTGTTCTAATTCTGAATCTATTCATCGATTTTGTGAAGAGCTCTGAGATAATGTTTTTGCATAAGTTTTTGAGGATATGCTTTGAGATTTTACAAAAAAATAATGTTTTGTTATTGATCATAATGATCTAAATTTTTGTAATTAAGTAATTAATGTCAATTAAACTGAATTCACGACTTTTGAAAATATGTTTGTATTGCATGTATACTTTAGATGTAAGACTAAATTCCTCTATGCTTATGAAATTGTGGAAGGTATCAAATGATGGTTCATTAAAGAAATTTTGAGATAAAAATGGGCCTCAAAACAAAATTGTACAACCAAAATCAACTTTATAAGAACCAATATGATTCAAGATGATGATGTCAACCGTGGGAGATGATTCACCATTTTTAGAGTTAAGAAGTAAAAGGCATAAAAAATAATAAAAACTACTTTTTCAACTTTTATTTTTAACTTATATCCCTACCATTTTACTCAAATTTCGAGCGAGAGAACCCATTGAATGAAAAAAATCAATTCTTTATCCAAGGAGTACCCATGTTGCATACTTTGATGGACCTAACTACATGAATAATGAGAAATACATGAAAAAGTGTGATTGCAATCACATTTTTCACATATTTCTCATTTGTTGTGTAGGAGGGTCCATTGAAAGTATGAAACATGGGTACTCCTTGGATTAGGAATTAAATTCAGAATCCAACGAGTGTTCCTGCTTGAAATTTGAGTAAAACCGTAGGGAGATAAGTTGAAAATACGAGTTGAAAAAGTAGTATTTTATTTTTTCCCTCTAAAATTTTATGATGTAATTTAATCTTATTTTATTATTTCCACTATTATATTATAGTTTTCCTTAGGAAGCCCATTTTAGACCTCAAATTTTTTCTAGTGATTCCTTTAATTCGACACATTATTTACCTATGTACATTGTTTATTATCGCACAAACATTAGGTTGTCACATGACTTACTTCTACATAGTAATTGGCTTGACAGATTCTTGTGTGGTACAACTCTTTCCCTTCACTACACATACTCACTTCTCCATGTCGCACACATATTCGACTCGATTATAAATTGATTATCTCCAAATTGGTTCCAACTTCTATAAAGTTGTTAAACTTACTTTTTCCCTTCACACATGCAATATGCATTGTTCGCATATTTTCTTTACCTCTACACACATCTTGGTTTGACAATATTTAATTCATATATGCCATCTTCTCACATGTGTTATCTCATAAATACCTTAGTTAAGAAACAAATGCAATAATATTTTCATTTTGTAAGTGGAAAAAGACTCTAAGTGGTTGGGTCAACAATCAAAGACATTTTTGTATACTATTTAGTCGAATGCTAGAAACATTTTGGTGCACATTTTCCCCTTCGCACAATATTTAACTCATAGATACCTTAGTTATGCATATGCCTTATTGCACACATCCCTTACTTTCACCAATGTTAGTGCTATTAATCTTTTTTCAAGTCGAGGCACTTGCAACATAAGCCCATAGACATTAGCAAATGAGAAACACCATCATTATTCACTTATATATATAATATTATATATATATATATATATATATATATAATATATATATATATATATATATATATATATATGACATTAGAAATTTAAATACCACCATCTGTAGTATAGCTAGCTGACCACATCCACCATTGCATACATTCACACTTCATATACTTCTTATGCATATCTTCATTCCACACAACAACTAAAAATTCCAATTAGAATAACGTAGAAACATTGTTATAAAAAAAAATGTTACATATAGCTTTCAACTATGTCTAATATATTTAATCATGAGTTGTTCAAGCAATGTGAATATATCAGACTTGAGTCATGGAAAATTATCTAAGGCAACAATTTATCAATTCATAAAATATCTATTATATTTTATTATCCTCATTACAACTTAACTGTATAAGGAAAGTCATAGGAATGATGGGAAAATCTTTTTTTTTTCAGGCTCGAATATGTAGATTCCTAAAACTTGACAATATTTTTACTATTGTTTTCTATAGTGGAGAATCTGTTGTGTTCGCACATTTAATAGTAATATGAAACATACTTACTTTTTATTCTTGGTCATTGTAAAATAAAGCATTTTTCTTCAAAAAAAAGAATTAGGCGATAGAATATAGAAACACAAAATGCATTCATTGGTTACTCTTGTGAATCGATAAGTAACAAGCACAACACCAATTATTTTTATATAGAAATCTAATCTAAGCCAAATTACTGTGTTATATAGTTACACTGTAGAATAATAATTTAATGGAATTTCCTTCACACCAAATGAATTACCATTTTAATTTTTGATATTGTATTATGTTTGCAAAAATTCAAATGACTATTATTAATTGAATTTTAATGGTACAAAATATGTGTTTTCTTATCAAATGTTAAAGTTCAAAGGTTTTTAGTGTGAAAAAGAGGGATATGTGTGGGAGAACCCTTATGCGCCACTTCCGCACCTCTGCACACATTTTCCCTCCGTACACTTTGTTGGCACACCTCCATCGTGTATGATACTTATTGTGCAGACCTCCATTACATAAATTTGTGTTTTGGGTTAGTAATTTGTATTTCATTTGGCTTCTTTCATAAACTCAAATCAGTGGTATTTGAGCTCTCCTCTTTTTCTCTAATTTTTGTGTATGTCCCCAAAGCATCAATTTTCACAGTTTTTGACACACATGAAATGTCACATTAAATTTATTAATCTCTCGTGGTGTGCACTAAAATATATTAAAAATTTAATTAAGGGTTAATTCTATGACTAACAAAAGCTACATTGTTCGTAAATGTAAATATTCTTCTTAAATGTATATACAGATAATACAAGAGATGTGATACTGCAATTAGTACTTAATCAATGTGTAGTCAAGACATAGCTCAAGTGCTTAATAACATTTATTCTAACGAATTGTTTAATGATTACTAGTTGTAAACAAATAAAAATGGTGTAGAGGAATCTATACTCTATATTAAAAAAATAAATAAGACTTAGTCCAATTATTAATAAATGATCCACTATTAATAAATGTAAGACACTTTAGATTTTTTTCGACAAAATGATGAATTGACACATAATATGGGCATTATGCACTATGCGGCGAGTGTCCACCAAAGTAGATTGAAAAAATGAGAGGTGTCACCACGTACAAAAAGTCATTTTTATCAAATAGAGCACACTGACATTGACATAGTGGTGGATACCAACTCAACCTTAGATTTTCTTCGTAGTATAGCTAGATGACCACATCCCTGCACAATATTTTTTTCCGCTTTTCCTTGCACGCCTTTCGACTTAGAGTTATTATTGACAACCTATACATTAACTATCATGATCATAAATAAATCATATTTATTTTAGTTCATAAATTTCAATCACTTAGGGTATGTATATCAGTGATATTAAAGTAGCAACAAAGTGTGAACTAAATGCATGAGATGGTTTTCGAATTTTGAGATTTATTTCCACTACTTCCCATACATGTCAGCTTTGGTATTTTCAATTTCTATTATTGAGAGTGTCTTGTGTAACAAATTTCACACACAAAATAGCAATAGATGGTGATTATATAAAATACTGAGAAATATAGAGTTAAACAACATTGAGAACATTATTGATTGAGAGAGTATTTTTAATTACAAATTGGAAATGCCTACTAGAGGAAGGAAATAAGCTATTTTCACTAAGATGATTAACTCACTCTTATCGATGAGAAACTCTAGTGGTCTATCATGTATGAGCAACATGTGAAATTGCCAACAAAAGAGAAGAATAGAAATAATATTTGGAGTAGTCAATTTGTGAATGCTACATATGTTTCAGAAGTTTCTGATTTCAAGGAAATTGTTTATTTGTGCACAATTTTTTTTAATTCAAGAATAATTACGTTAGCAGTGAAAAAGACCTTAATTCCACTGGCTCCCAAAGCATTCAGATGGATATTCAAGCTGCCAGAATTGAATACATGCTTAAAATTTTATAAATAATATAGTTTTCTAGAGTCACAAGCAGACAATATGAATATTATTTGAGAATTCATTTCCCTAACTTTCTAGATTCCTTTTGATCTCTTTGTTCTAGATATTTCATTGTTTAGACAGTCGTTTATGGAATTTTTTTTCACTATGTTCTTGCCTAATGGGTTAAGAAACTATAGAAAATGTTTGAAATTCCATTCTCTATCTTCTTTATTACTCATACAAAAAAGACTGTCAATTCGATTGGGCTAATCTCATTTCCAATGAATTTTCTTTTTAGTTAGTCAAATTTTCCATGGAGAATAGATTCTTTATGATGTCGTACCTAATAAAAGCTCTCGTCTTGAGCCATGTATTTCATGACTTACCCTATAAATCTAAATTCAATCCCAATGAAGAACCAATGCAGTTTTGGTATCCCATATTGTGAAAACAAACAATAGAAAAAATTTCAGCCTAAAAGTGGTATGCTAAGGAAAAATTAAGAAATTAAGAAAAAAATGTCATGTAGACAATTTTCTTAAATTACTTTATATATGTTCAACAATATTTATTACCACGAGATTTAATAATTTTTATAATGTGTTGTTTCTAATTTTTTACTTTTATTCAAATCCCTCAATATATGGCACTTTTATTAAAGTAACTGCCTATATATTTAAATTTAATTCTCTCTCTCTCTCTCTCTCTCTCTCTCTCTCTCTCTCTCTCTCTCTATATATATATATATATATATATATATATATATATATATATATATTCAACTATTGTTTTGGTGTTTTTTTAACCGTGTTGTGCACAAATGCCACAATTTTGTTTTTTGGCCATTTGGTAATTTCTCCTTTATGGATTACGTTTTTAACTATTTAACTATTTCATATTTAACTATATATTTTATATTTTTGGTTGGAAGCTACTAATTTGTCCCTTCTAGAATACATTTTTTTCAACTATTTAACTATTTAACTATTTAATTATTTAACTATTTTTTGGACATGGTTATTAATGTCAAATGGGGCCACATTTTAATTAATATTTATTCACTAATATTAAGATTTGCATTGCATTAATAACTTTTTCGATATTCTAATTCATATGGGTAAGCTAGGTAAATAATATTAATAAAATATTTCACAAATACCCAAATTAAATAATTTAAATTTATTTAAGACATGCATTTTTAAATTTTAAGGATTTTGATTGGTTTACACACTATCACATGAAAATTTCATGGGAACTTTTAGACTAAAATTTCCTCTAATGAAGCTTCTTTGATTTTTTGCCTAATCTAAGAAGTCTTTGTAATGTAGATCATTTACATGATAACTGGACAAGAACTCTATTGAATATTTACGCAAATCCATTTTTTCCTATGGGTCAAAGGGGTGCATGAAGAAGGTTAGAAAGTGTAGCAAGAAAGACTCATTTTGACTTTAGCCTTTGTCAAATTGAGTAAATTGAATTTCCACATCAACAGGACAACTTGGAGGTAGTTAACTAGTGTGACATGGAACTTGTCACTCAATTAACTCAGTAAATTTGAGTTGGAGGGATTGGAGTTCAGTTATGCATGTGTGATTGCTAAATATTAGTAATCCAGTTCAATTATTTTCAATTGTATTCAATTAGATAACCTCTAACTATTAATAGAGTCAGTTGAACATCAGTTATGCGGTGGGACAACAGTCTAACTGAGAGACCTATCACTTAATTGATCAATCAACCCAAAACAGCTAGTGTATGAAAGGAATTCGAGTTCCTCAGTTGAAGCGGAGATGACAAGGCAATGTAACATTGGTTGTAGACTAGTCTTGAGTGTAAAGGTGTTGCATGAGTCAAAAAATTAATCCTTGGGAATTGCACAATAAATTTGGAGGAAAATACTATTTTTCAAGGGCTAATTTCCTCAACATTTGTGCAAGGAAATTAGAGGCTTGGTGGAAAAATAATTGGCTAAATGTTGTCTAGAGTTTATCATTGAGCAAAGAGAACAATTATTATTTTGTAGGTTAAGCTCAGAGTTGGAGCTAGCAATTGCAATAGTTTCTCTATTCAACTAATTAATGAAAAGAGGCTTGATGGGTTTTTAACATTTGGGTTCCCCTACAAATCATTGTGTATTTATGGTTTTTCTTATTGGATGTCTATTCATGTTGTTTTAAATTGTGGTTTTCATTTCATAAATTGGTAGAGTAGAATTGTGTCTCTTGTTTTCAAGTTTAAATATTGAGTTATTACAATTTTTATTAAAATTTCTACATGATATCAAAGCTCTGAAATCATATTAGAACTAGTATTTCAAATTTGTTCCTCAAGAATTCTAAAGTAGCAACTTCGGTGCAACCATTTTTCTTCAAGATTGGGAGAATGTCTTTCAATGGTCTGAGGTTGGAGTATGCCTTAGAGGGTAGCTCAAATTTCATAACATGGAAGGATAGAATGGAAGCAATTATCGATGATGATGGTGCATTAGAATATGTGAAAGCTGATATTGAAAAACCTCCACAGTTGGATGCATAACAATTAACCCAATGGAAGAATGATGTTGCAAAGGTGAGAATAATTATTCTAGAAGGTGTGAGAGACCATGTGGTCTCAAATATCCATTGCAAAGAGACATTGTTTTCTATGTGGAAGGCACTAATTGAGCTATTCGAAAATAACATTTCCACATAAAATTGGCCCTAAAATACAAACTTTGAAACATCACGATGCATTAAAATCACAATATTCTGCAATATCTCTTAAGGTTTACACAGGTTCAAGTTGAGCTTGGAGGGGCTAGGGTGAATGTAGTAGAAGATGACCTGGTGATACTAGCTCTTCTAGGCCTTCCAAAATCCTGGCACAACTACCAAGGCTCTATAAATGGAAGGGAGAAATTATCAAATTTGGAAAGGTTGTGGTCTGATTTGGTTCAAGAAGAGTTCAAGAGAAATAACATAGATGGAACATCATCCAAAGCTGAGGATGAAGAGAATTTTTCATTGGTTGGAAAGGGAAAGAAGGGAAAAGGAAAGAAGACCCATAGTAAACCTAAATCCAACCAAAATAATGGTAAGACGAAAGACTTGAGCAATATAAAATGCTTCCACTACCATGAATTAAGGAAATGTGCAACAAAATTCCCGCACAAGAAGCCCACCAAGAAGCCTTCAGGAGGAGCAGCAGGTGAAGCATTAGCTTCATAATTCGAAATAGACTTCACCCTAATAACATGCATGGCCAAAACTATTATGTGGAGTGTCTGGTACCTTGATTCCAATGCCTCATTCCATATGATATGGTGCAAGGATTTTTTCAATATCTTGGAGGAGAAGGATCTCCAGATGCATATTGAATTGGGGGATGATATGAGGTACAATAATATAGGAATTGGTATTGTCACTTTTGAGAGGGAGAAAGCATTTCCTCTTCACCTCAAAGATGTTATGTTTGTACCTAGGCTGAAGAATAACTTAATCTCTATATAATTTTGGAGGATCATGGATATGATGTTATTTTTAGTAAAGGGAAAGCATTTATCAGACACATAGCTACTGGGAAAGCGAAGCAGATTGGGGTCTAAGTCAAGAACCTATACAAAATTGAGGTGGGAGATTGTGTTTCATTGACCAGCAAGGCATAAAAAGTGCAAAGTAGAGATGTTAAAGAACTTTGGCACAGGTCATTGGGTCATCTACACCATGGTTCCTTAAAGTCATGTTGCAAACTACTACCGTAAACCCTAAAGGATCCCTTGACCAAAAGGGTGTCTGCTTTAGGGAAATATTTTAAATCCACTTTCAACGGATGAAATAGAAGAGAAGATGTAATCTTGGAGTGAGTCCACTCTGATAGTTGTGGACCATTTTCTATAGCCTCCACAACAAAACATAAGTATTATGTTATTTTATTGATGATTTCTCTAAAAAATGTTGGATCTTCTTCATGTGGAAGAAGGATGAAGTTTTCTCTAGATTTGTGGAATTCAAGGCATTGGTGGAGAAGGATAATAGGAAGAAGGTGAAGGCTCTTCGGAGAAACAATGGAGGTGAATTTGTTTCGCATGCCTTCAAGAATTTATGTGCAAAAGAAGGTATTTAAAGAGATTTGACATCATCGCATAATCCATAGAAAAATGGGGTAGTTGAGAGGAAAAACAGGAGCATAGTGGGAGTAGCAAGGGCCATGTTGCATGATCAGGGGTTTCCATTACATTAATGGGCATAAGCATGCAACACAATAGTCTACTTGCAGAACCAGAGTCCACATAGAATAATTGGCATGACCACGCTGGAGGAAGATTTCTCTGGGACAAATCCTTATGTATCCCATTTCATAATTTTTGAAGCTTCATTTTATTTTCATGTCTCCAAGGATCATATGAAGAAAGTTGAGCCTACAACAAACTTGGGAGTTTCTGTAGGATACACTAAAACTGCACATAATTACTGGGTGTATTTTCCTTCATTGGTGGTGATAGTTGTAAGGAGAGATGTCAAGTTCGATGAGGACAAGGCTATAATATGATCTTTGGAAGGAGAGTTGAGTATTAGACTAGAGAAGGAGCTTTTAGCTCCAAAGGAGGAGCCTCATGAGGTTGTGGAGCAGCCACATGTAGTGGAGAAGACATGAGGCAAAGTGGAGGAACCCACTCAACCAGAATCTTCCAGAAAGGGGAGAAATAGAACCAAAAAATCTTATTGATTTTTGTAGGATGCAAGGGACAATGTGGGATCCCCCACATCACAACGTGGGTAGAGGAGGTCACTTGATAGGTACATTGGTTACATGGCTCTCAAGACATAGCTCATTTAGACAAAACCTTCCTCGTTTGAGGAAGCAATTTTTCAACATGTTTGGGTTGATGCAATGGTGGAATTATATGAATCCATCATGAAGAAAAAATGTATGCGAGGTGGTGCCAAGACCATAAGGGAAACTGGTGGTTGGTTTGATATCTACGAAGTGAAGCATACAACTAATGGGAGCATCAAGAAGTACAAGGCCAGATTTGTGGCCAAAGGATTCTCTCAGATAGAGGGAGTGGGTTGAGGAGGAAATTTACATAGAGAAACCAAAATGATTTGAGACATATGATCGAGAGTCACATGCGTGCAGACTCAAGAGAGCATTGTATGGTCTCAAACAAGTGCCCCGAGCATGGTACACATGGATCTACAGTTATCTCAGTGGATTGGGCTTCACCAAAAGTGAAGTAGATGCAAACCTCTATCACATTGTGGTTGATGATAAGTTTCTTATTCTTGTTTTTTATGTCGATGATTTAGTAGTGACAAGTGTTGAGTAGCTAATCCGCTCTTGCAAATTTGATCTTCCAAGGGAATTTGAGATAAAATGCATTGGCCTCATGCATTACTTCCTTGGGTTGGAAGTATGACAGGGTGATGGTGAATTGTTTGTGTCTTAAGGAAAGTATGCTACGAAGATACTTTATAGATTTCACATGTAGAATTGTAAGCCCATGGACACGCCTCTAGATAACAATTGGAGGAAGGAGTATGATTCTTCAGGTGAGGAAGTTGATGCTACCAAGACACTTTATATATTTCACATGGAGAATTGTAATCCCATGGACACACCTCTAACTAACAATTGGAGGAAGGAGTATGATTCTTCATGTGAGGAAGTTGATGCTACTGTATACATGAAGCTTGTGGGTTCACTAATGTATCTTGTGAGAAAATGACATGTGCTATGCAGTCATCCAACTTAGCCAAGCTATTGTAAGGCCTACCAAATTATATTGGAAGGAAAAAAAGCATGTGTTACTGTACCTCAAAGGCACTACCTAGTATGGATTATGGTAGAAATGGATAGAGGGAGTGAAGTTGTAAGGCTTCATCGATGCAGATTTGGAAAGGAGTCCATCCAATAGGAAAAGTACATTAGGTTCTATCTTCAAATTTGGGTTCGTGGCTATTTCTTGGTACAACAAGAAGTAGAGGTTCGTGGTGCTCAACTCAACAGACGTTGAATATGTGGATAGAAGCCAAACGACATGTGAAGAACTCTGGATGAGGGAAATAATTGTGGGAATATTCAATTAGGAGATGGATTTGACAGTGACATATTGTGATAATCAGAGTTTCATTAAGCTCTCTAATAATCCCATATTTCATGACAGGTCCAAGCACATTGATATCTAATATCATCATTTGTGGGACTGTGTGAAAAGGAGAATTATGTTGCTACAATACATTCTAGTTGAGGAGTAAAATGTTGACATCTTGACAAAGGCATTGTCAAGAGGTAAATTTGAATTCCATAGGTGCATGATAGGGTTGGTGGAAAATCCCTTTCTTGCTAAGGGAGAGTGTTAGAAAGTGTAGAAATAAAGGCTCAATTTGACTTTAGCTTTAGTCAAATTGAGTAAATCGAATTTCCACATCCCCAGGACAACTTGGAGGCAATTAACTAGTGTGACATGGATCTTCTCACTCATTTTTCTCACTAAACTCGAGTTGGAGGGCTTGCAGTTTAGTTACGTGTGTGTGATTGCTAAAACCTAGTAATCTAATTCAGTTATTTTCAGTTGTATTCAGTAAACTGACCACTAACTATTGATAGAGTTAGTTGAGGGTCAGTTGTGCAATGGGACAATAGTCTAACTCAGAAATATGCCAGTTAACTAATTGATAAGCCCAAAATAGCTAGTGCATGCAAGGAATTCAAGTTCCTCATCTGAAGTGGAGATAAAAAGGAAATGTAACATTAATTGTAGACTAGTCTTGAGTGTACAAGTGTTGCATGAGTTAGAAGATCAATACCTAGGAATTGTGAAATCAATTTGGAGGAAATTCCTATTTTTTAGGGGATAATTTCCTCAAGATTTTTGTAAGGAAATAAGATGCTGTGTGGGAAAATAATTAGCTAAGTGTTGGCCAATTTTTATCATTGAGAAGAGAGAACGATTATTCTTTTACAGGTTGAGCTCAGAGATGGAGCTAGCAATTGTAATAGTTCATCTATTCAATGGATTAATGTAAAGAGGATTGAGGGGATTTTCCTAGTTGGGTTCCCATAGAAATCTGTTATGAAACAAGCTCAAGAAAATATAGAAAAGATAGATCAACACCTTAGAATTCAGCCTCTTCGAGGGGGCAACCTCCTTTACATTACATAAATGAACAAT